>RCWM02000607.1:110000-295000 GCA_003667255.2 Euschistus heros | reverse complement strand
GCATGATCCGTAAAGGCTCTATTAATTTCCTGACTAAGTTAATTGTGACATATTGTAGAAATATCTTCAATTTGTAAAATATATATATTCTTTTTCTTATAGTGTCAATTCTTTAATTACCTCCTTTCTTTGAATATTTTGTGTTTAAAATTTTGAGGTTTTGACTTTTAAAAATAATAATATTAAATTGAACTGATGAACATTAAAGTGACAAAAACATCAAAAAATAAAAAAAATAAAATTATTTTTCTTAACATTGTATTAATAGCGAGAATTTTTATTAAATCTGTTGAAAATTAGTAAATAAAGAAATCATGGTAATAATTAAAAAGCATAATGAATTATAAAATAATTTTTTCTAACAGATAGTAATGACATTGTGGTTGGAAATATTTTTATTTTTTGCTTCATTCTTGAAGGTATCATTTTATTCGTAAGCATTGAGTATTGATTTTTAATGACATTAATGCTGTAATTGTTCTAGAAATATTGCTAAGTTATAGTCTCAGCTATATAGTCTATGTTTTAATTGTTATAGTCTCCGATTTCAGAACTACTGGCAAAATTTTATCTTTGAAATAATAATTGGCTATTGACTTATATCAGAGGAGAACTGAAAAAGTTAAATTGTAACCTCATCAGAAATCTGAATATAAAGGAAATCTTAATCGACGCCATTAAAAAGTTAAAATGTTTTGAGATTACTGTATTGAATTTCTCTCAGTTAATTAGCTGTGAATAGTTGAATGTTTTGATATACTGCTCCAATTTAAATGATTCTAGGACAGAATCAATTAATTGGTAAATAGAATGTTTTACTTGAGTAAGTTGAAGGTGCATGAGAGATGAATGGAAGTTTTACCTGAGGTGGTTTTAGAATGTTTAGGGATGGAAACCACCTGGGACCTTGAAAAAAAAAATAGCCAAGCTCCTCTCTATGATCTTCATTTGAAGGCTGAGGCATTTAACTGGTGTAGTGTACAATATTCTTCATGTGGTTATACAATTTTTAATTATCAATTGTTTAAAAAATATTTTTGTAAGTTAATTAGTTTTCTGAGTTAACAATTGATAGAAGCACATATTATATTGCACATGTTAATTAAAACTTTTTTCTTTGAGATTTGTTTGACTTTGGAATGTTCTATAAAATTATAGGTTCAAATCATTTTATAATTTTCATTTACTCATTACAGTTTTATTGAGAATTTGATGAATCATATGCAGAACTTTTTTAATGATTTCAATAATTAGTTATGGAGTGATCCACTCACTATTACTCTTTCTTGTATACATTGATTTAATTCTTAAGGAAAAAAATATTAGTGTTTCTGTATTCTGTACTAGTTGATTGACTAAATTTGGTTTTGTAATATTCTTAGTTTAATATTTTAAAGATAAATTCTCATTCATAAGAAAGGCATTATTAGTACTGACCCTGTTATATTGGATTAATGTTGTAGGATATAAGCTGAAAAATGGGTCTCCATATAAATGCTGCAATTGCTCGTTATCATATAAGAACAAAGTCTCTTTGAATCGTCATCAGAAATTTGAATGTGGAAAAGAACCCCAATTCCACTGTCCTCATAAAACAAAACTAAAAGGAAATCTTAAAAAACATCTCGCTTTTAAACATGTTAACTTGAACAGTATGTTATAAATGAAATGTACTTATTGTTATATTAATTTTGGAGTATTAATATTTTTTTTTATCATTGTTTAAAGATTTAAGAATTCTGTTAATTTATATTTCAAAAAGTTAAAAATTGTTTAAATTTCTTTTTAACTTTTTACACAATAAAAAATGTTGATGAAATATTCAAATTGATTTTTATTATTTATCTATTGCTGCTTATCTTAATAAACTGTGTTTTGATTATTTTATGTCAGTTCATATAGATTTTTCCCTTACATTTCTTCCCATTGTGATTTGTATAATCCACCTTGATTTATTTGTTAATTTATTGTGTTTGTTATTTTCTCTTTCAATTCTTCATAAATTTCTTTAATTAGTTTTCTCTTTCATTATATGAATTAAAAGATTAATCCATCCCTACAGTCCATGTTTATATAGTCACAATTATATAAAAAGCAATCTGTACTGTAAATCCTTTCTATTGGTGATGTTACTAGTTTAGTTTTTTAATGGTAGACTTCAAATTTTATTTCATACTCTGGTATGATGAAATCATTTCTATTTAAGTATTAGCCCAGGTTTACGTAGTTAATCAGAAAGAGGGCCAAATGTTTTTTATTAACTAACAATTCATCTCTTTTGATTGCAATAATTAATCTATTTCTTTTCATTTATTTGGTGGAGTGGATTAGGTTTTTTGCTCTTTTTCCTGTTTTAAATCTTTCATTGTATGGCATGCCATTTTTCCTTTTCTTTTTTCAATCACGCTTTCATAGAAATCTCATAGAGATCATATTCATTACTTCTTACAGAATAACAATTTCTTTCTCCCTTTGTTTTTGTTTCAGCAGGTCTTGGCAATGGATACTGCTGTGCTAAGTGTGGAAAGAATTATAGTTACTCAGGAAGTCTGAAAAGGCATCAGAAATATGAATGTGGGAAAGAGCCTCAGTTCCAGTGCCCGTACTGTTCACACAGGGCAAAGCACCGTTCTAATTTAAAATCCCACATGATCTACATGCATTGTATATCATAATATTAGTTTTAACTGAATTCTTAAATTAAGAATTGTTTGCTGAAAATATCAGTAAATCATATTGATTGTTATGATTTTGTGATGTGAACTTGTGACTAAAATTCTGTTCAAGAATTTGTTGCATTAATTTCTGTTGTAGTAACTATTTATAATAATGGCATTTAATATTTGATTCAACTGAATCCAGTTGAAGTACAAAGTAATTCAAGTGCCATATTGTCATATATTTTTTACTTTATATTATAATTTTACTCATAAAATAGGCTAAATTAGTTGTTATTTATTGATTTTTATCATATTTTTTTTTAGTTAATAAAAAATATATTGAAATAAGATTGCTAAACATAAAATTGTTTAATAATTTTTTTTCATTACCTTTTAAAACAAGATATTATCCTTCTTCATTGTTCTTCATTTTAGTTTGAATCTCCAGGTAGTTAATTATAATTTTTGGTTTTGGCAATATCTGTTTGGAACAGATATTCAAATAATTTTAAATAAATATTTATTCCCTCAAAGCAAAGAGCTCTGAGGTGACTACAGCCTGTTCTGATAACGTGTAGGGTTCTGGCAACAGAAGGGTAATGCATACTTTAAATATCCTCCACAGCTGCTTTATAAATAATAATTGCTTCTGAGGGGGAGGGGGCATCCTGAGGGTGTGGAAGTACCCCTCATATGATCGGACTGTCATTCAGGACTTATCCTAACCTTAATTCAATATTTCTACCTGTGTGGAAAGTATTCTTAGACATCCTGTATCAATGTTGCAAAGTATGGATGTTCTCTATTGTACCCTTAAGGATAAATGGTCGTCGTCACCCACAAATGACATTGTTCAGCTTCAATTATGTGGTATTAACCTTTTCATTGTTTCTTTAAAATAATTATATAATTATCCTTGAAATTATTTATTTTTGTTTTAAAATGGGTGTGATATATCTTTCTTTTTTTTTCCTTTTGTTAAAGTTGAAAAGGTATAGAAAGGATTCTCAATTTTATGTTCACACTATCTGTATAGAGCCAATGACTTAAAAAAACCTCTTGTTAATCAATTGTTAATCAATTCCTAACCAATTGTTAATCAAAAACAAATATATGTCTAAATCGGACCATCAAAGTTTTCTTTTATCTAACCTGGTTTTAATTTAATCCAAATTAGTATTTTTTATGTAAAATATTACCTTTCGCAATAAGTTTTATTTTTATTATCAATTCATTATTTAACATTAAATGCAAATTTAACTGCTGCTATATTAATTTTCCTGAATTGATACCATTACTATAGCAGATGTTAATGGATTTTTGCTATTTATTTATTGTCTTGTCTTTCTCGATGTATTCAAAGGTAATGCTTTAAATTCTCCAATGATACATAAATCCTAATGCATAGTTGTTTTAAAAATTTTATAGGTTTGGAGATAGTAATATAAAGCTTTCTGCTTGATTTTGTTGCTGTTTTATACATATTTTATGGACCTTCTCTTAACTGAGTGAACGGTGATCAGATTTAATAAAAAACTACTAGTGGATTTTGTGTACACATATAATCTTTCCATATATGTTTTAACGTAAAATAAAATATATTGGTTAAAGGTTGTAATTAAATTTATCAGACATCTAAACACTTTGTGAAATGACTGAGAAGTTTCTGTGAATCTGTTATCCAATTTCTATACAACAATTTCAAACTATTTTTTTTATTTAATTTGCTTATTCTTGTTTAATTTATTTACTATATGTTTACTCTAATAAATTATGTTTGATTTTATTTATAGGTGGCGCAGATTTCCCATATGTTTGTAACAGGTGTAATAAGGCATATAGAATCAAGAAAAGCCTCTACAGTCACCAAAAGTTTGATTGTGGATTAGATCCTCAGTTTTCCTGTCCTTATTGTCCTTACAAAGCCAAACAGAAACCAAATTTAAAAAAGCATGTTATTTTAAAACATTTTCCAAAAATGGACTGAATTTGATCATTTTCTTCTTTTCTCTTTTTTCTCTTCGTTCTTAACTTATAATTTTCTTTCTGCATTGATTTGATTCACTGTTAAACATTAATGTTTTTTGTATTAAATTGTTTTGACGGTATAATAGTTCTATATTTGTCTTGCCTCTGTTATAAAAAAAAAAAAAAAAAAAAAAACCTTGTATGTATTGATTATCATTTTGTTCAATAGATAAAAACAATAATGGTTATCAAAAAAAGTTGCTTAATATTTTTGTAGTTATATGCCAGAGAGTGTATTTAGCTTTTTCTGAAATCATGAATTTGTTAATGAGGGCTCCTGAGATAAATTTGATCACCATTTATATTTAAAGTCATCATGAAAGCAATGGTTTTTGACGGTAGAATAGATTACTAATTTGCTTTCTTTGGGATCAGTCAAGGAGTAATAAAGGAAATGCAATAGTTTTTTTTTACACATTTTTTTTGTTATGTGGTATAAATTATAAAGATTTAAAGTGTTAGGCTCTTGAGCATTATAGGGACTTTAGCAGTGCTGGTTTAAATCTGGTTTGGAAAGATTGACTCTTATTTTTTTGTGGGCCCATGAAATAAATTTTGACGCTCTTACTCTGGCGAGAATTGGTTAGAACCTTGAGGATAGCCAGTCCAGTCCTTCCTGCTCCAGTTGGGTATAAGGATATTAAGCTCTAATAAAATAAAAAAATATATAATAATAAAAATTATGTAAAAATTAAAAAAACTATATTTTTTACTACCCTCAAAATACAAATTTATGATAAATTAATTTAATGTCAATTCTCCAGTTCTACTTTGCTATGTGACTCAGTGGTTTTTTATTTGCCCTATGTAAGTATATTCATACATTATCAGTAAGTATATTTTTTAATGTTTTACTCGTATATATATACTATTAATATGGATAGTTAATATTAAAATAAAAGATCCATTATTATTAAAATCAAGTAAATTTATTAATGTTGTTGATGTTGATCTTACAGAGCTACCATTTGTTTGTACTAAGTGTAACAAGAGATACAGGATCAAGCAAAGTCTTTATAGTCATCAGAAACATGAGTGCGGAATAGATCCTCAGTTTCCTTGCCCATATTGTCCATACAAGGCCAAACAGAAACCAAATCTTAAAAAACATATAGTTTTAAAACATCATCAACCTGTTCTTCAGCCATAGTGAATAGTTTTTGTTAATTAAAAAGGTAAAATTTTCCTAGAATTGTTTTGTGCTTGAATTTGAACAATTTATTTATTTATATCGAGTCCTTAAACAAAAAGAAAAAAAAATCACTGTCATTCATAATGAAATATTTCAATCTGTTTTGTACTTTACAAGAATTTATAATCATATCTTATGACTTATGATGATTGTAATAAAAAGTTTTAATACTTGTCCATCCTAATAAATTTAGTGAAAAAACCCAGATTTTTTAGTTGTATGTTGTTATTAATGGATGGTGTGTTATTAATTATCTACCATTTATGATTATTTGGTCTGATCTTAGTTTAATTTTATTCTGACTAAAAAAGATGAATGTGAAATGAATTATTAAAAAATGGATTCTCATTCTTTGTTTATCAGAAAATTAATCAATAAAAATGTAATAATGTTTTTTGTTTTTTTTAATTAATGCTATTCTTTTTTTTCAGGTGTAAAGCAGTTTCCATTTATTTGTAATAAATGTAACAGAGGGTACCGATTGAAGGATAGCCTATATAGCCATCAGAAGTATGAATGCGGAAAGGAACCTCAATTTTCTTGTCCTTATTGTGTTTACAAAGCAAAACAAAAACAAAATCTTAAATCTCACATGTACTTGATACACAAAGATATATTGATTCCAAACAATTTTTTTAAATTTTAATGTAGTTATTGTATATTTTTTTAAAACTTTATATTGTTCTTAGATCAAATATCTCTGTTAACATGGAATCCTTTTTAATAAGTTTGTTATATTCTAGCCCTTATTAGTAATATTCCAAGATTTTTATATCAGGAATGTTAGTGCCTTACCATTTCTAATAATTGACGGCATGGCATAATGAAAGTGTTATGTAACAAATTTTTAAAAATCATATCAATTTTTTTTTATCAATTAACATCTTATGTGTGTATACTTTGTTGCCTTGTAACATTAACAACCCAATATTTATTTGCAACAAAGCTACCTTCATCGTCATATCTTCAATTTCATTGTAAGATTTAAAAACTAATTTCTAACTTATCGTTAAGTTATATACTGAAGTTTTATTACAAAGATTCATTACAATTTGATTAATTAAATAGTTATAAAAAAACCGTAATTGGTAAATTAACAAACCTTTAATTATAATTTGTCTGTGTAATTCAACCTTAGATTTTCAAATTTATTTTTTATCCTGTTTAAATTAATACTTATGTGATATTTTGTTTCATGTATCTTTTTTTTCAATGTAATTATATATATCTATAGATTTTTCTATGAGAAAGGTTAATGAACTTCTTTTGTATAAAAACGTAGGCTTCTTTTGGTTTATATTGTATTTGATTACTGTACATGATTCATTAGTTTTTTTTTTTTTTTTTTTTTTTTTTTTTTTTTTTTTTTTTTTTTTTTTTTTTTTTTTTTTTTTTTATTTAAATTTGCTGAAACAATATTGTTTTTGGTTATTTTACTTTATGTTAAAGTTTATTGAGTCTTAAAAAGATTGACGGTTGTAATACTGAAATTACTATAATATTAAGTTGTAATCATAATAATAATAATTCAAGACTTAAAAAATTGTCCATTGTTGGTTTATTTTTAAAAATAAAAAACTTTTGAATTAGCTTATAGAACAAAATTGTACTTTATTTATTTAATAAAATAATGATCAAAGTTTCTGACAACAAAGAAATACGAAGTATAGGTAAGCATCATGTTTTAATTGATTTATGTCTGTAACATACGTTAATTTCTAATAATTATTGTATATTCTAGGTCATTATTTCGCTCCATTGAAGCAGAAGCAGTTTAAGTGTGATACGTGCGAGAAGGCATATACCTATAAAGCAGGACTTTACCAGCATAAAAAATATGAATGTGGAAAAGAACCTCAATTTCAATGCCCACACTGCCACTACAGGTCTAAACAAAAAGCAACAATGAAGACTCATATTTATAATGTACACCTTGGAAACGTATCCAGTTCTGTATATAAAAATAATGTAAAAATAAAGCCATTACAGTCTCAACTTAATTTAAATTAGGAAATTATATTAAAAATATTGACACTAGTCGTTTAATTTATTTCCTAATAGTTGTTTAACCCTTAACTACTCATTTCAGGTCCTTATTGCTCAACTCAGTTTTTTTCATGTTAAGTTAACATCTATCTCACCTTCCTCTTATATTCTGTATTCTTTAAAGTTTAACCTATTAGTGCTTATTAGATTTTTTTACTTTTTTTATTATCAGGTCATATAAACTCGAGGTGGTTGTAACTGACCCATAATAAATAAATAAAGCTAAGGGTTAATATATTTTATTTATACTAAATTTAATATTTTATTTATTCTTTCTAAGTCAAAAAACCTTAGTTGAATCAGCTTGAATTCATTAAATAAATTGGACCAGTGGACAAAAAAAAAAAAAAAAAAATTAAGTTAAACTTAAATTTTACTGTTCATAAAAAATTTAAACAACTGTTACATGTTGTAATAATTAATATAGCAAAATCAAAATAATAGTCTAAACGCTAATATGCTTCTTAGTATGATTTTGGATCATTAATTCAGGAATGGGTGGGATTGCTTTTTTCCTGTTTTTAGCAAAATTTCCGCCTAAATTATTTACACTGTTTAATTATTATTTCGGATTTATGCATTTTGTTAAATGTTGAAAATTGTATTTTTTTCAAAAATTAATCCTTTATTGTTGCAAGGGTAAAACAAAATTTTTATAATTTTATTATGAAGTTGTTTATTATTTGATATTGATTTTATTTTTCATATTTTAGTTTTCTAATTTTTTTTTTTTCTTTTTGAATATCTTTGATAATTTTGTAGACAAACCACGTCATTAAATAACAGGCAACAATTGATTTCTAGGCTTCCTAGTATTACTATGTTTTAAGTTCTAAGATTGACCTTTAATATTTTATGTTTATTTAAATGTTGATGTTTTTTTTGTTTGTTTTTTTATTATGTTATATTTCTTCATGATCTGTAATGTTAATCTTTTTTGTCACAGAAATGTAAAACTATTGTAATATACTAGGTACAAATAGATGATAATATAAAAATAACTTTTTGAAAAAACCACTAATTGGTGCATTGAAACTGTATTAGTATAGAATGTTAATGTTTTATATCAATAAATAACAGGCCTATTGTCATCGGAAGCTTTGCATGGCATAGGAAGCTTTTTACTGTAAATTTGGAGTTAATAATGAAGGATATTTATTTATTTTCAGTTGACTATGACATACAGTTTATTGAGATGGTGTTTTAGATTAGAAATAATTTAATCTGGCACATATTAAGGGATATTATTTTTTTGATTGATAATCGATTTTTGGTTTTTGTGATATCAGGAGACTTTGTTTTTTATTTGTTTTTTGTCTACAACTTAATAACATGTATATGTAGGTTTTGTTACTTTCATGTGAATAAACTTTCTAAAAGTTTTCGAAGCTCATAATTTGTTTGTTTGTTTATTTCGTTTAACGTCACTTTTATGCTGCTATGGCTAATCGGACGATGCTACGGTGGGAGTCCTAAATTTTGCCTATCCAGGTATAATTAGGATAGGGATCTTTAACGAGTACCTGACATCGCACAGGCTCGGGACCCCATTTTACGTCCCTTCCGAAGGACGGCATAGCTAAGGAAGCTCATAATATTTGAGCTTTTATATATTAAATGTTGAAATAGTCAGATATCAGTTGTTTAAATTTAACTCTTTTTCTCAAGGATTTCAAGTAATAACTAAAAAGTTAATAATTTTATTTACAAAGTTGTCAAAATGATTTTGATTTGGTTATTTATTACTACTATTCAGTATAATAAATATTCATTTATCTCATAAAGACTTTTATATTGATAAATACAGTATCAATTTTTTTTTTTTTTTTCAAAAAGACATTTTTTTAGAGTTTTCATTAAATAATGAAGTTTAGTTCTTACAAATGTCAGAACTGTTCTTTAGTGATGCCATGTAGTGCTTGCCATAACAATGTTGTTAACCAGTTAAGATAGCAGTTGCTGCAATTGAAACTGCCTCATCAATAATGGATCCTAAAAATAGACTGATCAATTGTTAATTGAACATATGATAATTTTCAAGATAATAATTGACGTTTGGTTTTTAATAAAAAATGCTGTAATAAAACATTACTTACATTTTTATGTAATGAATACCATCTTTACAAAATATGCACACTCTTTCACACTGATTCCTTTATAATTTTTTCCTCTGCCCTTGAAAAATAATAATAATAAAAAAACAGATATTATAGTTCAATTTAACTTGTCTCTTGCTTTCTGTCTATAATTTGTATACCTTTAACATTATTTTTCTCATTTATTTAAATTTTGTAGGTTTGACATCTCCTTCCATGAAAAAACCATTTAAATGTATAGATTGTGACAGATCCTATTCATATAAATCTGGTCTATACCAACATCGGAAGCATGAATGTGGAAAAGAGCCCCAGTTCCAGTGTCTTTATTGCCCGTATAAGTGCAAACAGAAAGTGCATTTAAAGACCCATCATTACTTGAAGCATGCAGGGTTCATAAATTAGTTAACTGGATTTTGATGTTGAACTAGTCTTATAATTCAACAATGTTATTTTGAACTTACTTAAAAAAACTTCTTTATAGTTAAAAAAGAAAACTAGGTCTTGGATGATGGTTGAAGGGGTTGGCCAAAATAAAAGATTTACTGTTTCTTTTGAGTGTTCTTCCTCTCATCTCCCTCCCTAGCAACCATCATCTCTTTAATTGAATCCATAGTAAACTATTTTTATGCAATAAAAAAAACATTCCATCTTGAGTCCTTTTAACATATTCATTGCTAGGCCATTTTAAAATGTATTGCCAGTTTGACAGAATAAGTTTGATAATAAAATTATATTTAAAAAAATATTTTATTGATGAACAACATGATAGATAGGTCTTTTCAAGTTTGAGTCATAGATTACATTATTTGGTTGTTTAACATACAATGTCCTTTTTATATATTGTTCTATACATATTTGCAAATTTGAAACCAATTTTTGAATTTTGCAAAAGATTTTATTTATTTTATCAGTGCTGATTGTTTATTGCTAAGTATTCGATGCATTTCTTCAATGTCGGCAGGATATAGTGGAGATAACTTCTTCCTTGTCAATTGATGGTTGAAGTCTTTCACAGGAACAATATTTAGCTGTTTCTTCTGCTGAAAAACTTCTCATACCAACTGCAAATAGTTTATTTGTTCATGCTTCATTCCACAAAGTTTTAACAGACATGATGGCCTATCCAAGTTTAAACTCATCTCATTCAAAAATATTACATGAAACTCTTGTGTTTCCATAGTCCTATTTCAAAGAATGCTAAAATGTGAGCAATGAATTGTGGAAAAAACAAATACTAATAATTAATTGGGTTATTATAACGTTTGCTTATAGATAGTGAACATTTTGTTTGTGAACATCAGAAGAGCTCTCCTATCTTCATGTGAAACAAACATTTATGTACCGTTTACAGTACATTAAATCCATTTACTACAAATGGCTGTTTATGATTTTAGTTTAATAGAAGTTTATCAACCATAACTGTTGTGGCTGTGGAAAGATTTTCTTATGCATTAAGTGTCTCAAGAAATGATCCTACCATCATTTAATACATCATTTTAATTTTGAATACTTGACATTACCATTTGATAGGCATTGGAAAGTAGTGTGGAAGAACAAGGATATACCTTCATTAATTTGGTGCCATTTGACAAAAAAAGTGAATTCCACATCTAAACTTTTCCCAATTTTCGTAATAGTTTTTCAACAAATTTGTAGTGGATTACACCTTGATTAGTAAGGACATAAACGACCAGTTTCAAGGTTCAAATGAGGAATATTTGTAATGTTACCTCTTACGAATTTGTTTGAGGTATTCAGAAAATGGCATCTCATTATTTTTATTTCTATTTTCATTATTATTTGTCCTTTAATGGCAAAATCATGCACACATATATGAAAATTATGAACAAATATGAAAAATCGTGTTATTATATTTTTTTCTCCATACTTTGGCAATAGTCTGGTTCCATATATGTCGAATTATCACGATTGCACTGTATTTTGGTAGATAATCAAAGTGGATCGGTATAATTGATGTATCGCTAAATTTTATGCTCTACATCCCTTTTACCTAATTTTATAAGTAATGTGCACTTGATTCCTAGTATCTAATGGTCTAACCCCCAGTGTCCCTTAGTACACCACTATTACAAATTCTGAGGAACCCTTGAGCAGCATCCAAATATTGGTCAGTTTTGCTGTATTGCTGATTGTTGTGTCCTCAATCCCAAATGTCTGATTGTGTAAGCATTGTCTGTCCTTGATCCCTGGTATTTAAAAAGCCTAATCCATGTTTTCTCTGGTCACAAAGTTTCTGGTTCAATACTTGAGGAACATCCAGAAATTTTCCAGTTCCATACAGTATCTGTTCCTGTGATGTTTATATGTAATATTTTACTCTTTGTAAGTGATCATTAAATTTTATATTAAAAATTCTTTTCTAAAATAACATTTTGGAAATTTTGAAACTGATTTATCATCATAAGGAGAATTCAGTGTGAATAGTACTTTATATGGAAGGAGGAAGTAAATGGCCAATGTAGAGGTAGATAATCGGTAGATAAATTATATAGATCCAGAAGTACTTACATTGTTGAGTACATATTTATCTTGGTTAATATTAGTGTAATATGTTTTTGGTGCAAAAATAAGTTTAATATATTTAGCAGAATGTTTTGTTACTTCTTCTTTGATCATAACCCTTTCTGGAACATTCCTTCTTCTGGGGAGTGTTACGATTCAATATATTTTTTTTTTCTTAAGCATACATATCATTAATTTTGTTACATATATAATGGTAAAAACTCATTAATTCCTCTTTTAAGTATAGAAGTGCTAAATTTTAGTTTATCTAGAACATGTATTTCTTAAGATCGATGTTTTTCTTTAGTTTGGTGTTTATGTCTTTTGTTCATTAGGTTTATGCTCAGATGAAACACTCATACAAAAGCCTTATAATTGCAATTGTGGCAAGTCGTACAGTTACAGAGCTGGCTTGTATACTCATAAGAAATATGAATGTGGGAAAGAACCTCAGTTCCCTTGTCCTATTTGTTCCTACCGAGCCACAAGAAAATCATCTCTAAAAGTGCACATGTATAGTAAGCATGAAAAAAGTCAATCGTTTCATTTGTAAATTGTTTCTTCTACCAGGTCACATTATGTTTATTTCTTTTTAAATCTAAGAATCTCTTTATGTTCCTAATAGTGTTTAAAATCTAAAGTTAATTCTAGTATTAAGCATATTTCAGTTTAAATGTAGATTAAAGTTAACAAATATTTTTAATTTAAATATGTTGTTTATCATTTTAAACAATGACAGGAAGAGTAAAAATTAATAAAAAAATAAAAAGTAAAAGTTCTTAACCATATAATTAGATTTTAATGAAACAGTAAGATTCCAATTTTAATCATTGCTTTGTCAACTTACTCTTCTCATTATTTTATTAAATCCGTAATTAAGTGTTGATACTGTTTAAAGTACATGGTCTACCATAAATGTAAGTAATACATTAATAAATTAAATGTATGTATTTATATATATATATATATATATATATATATATATATATATATATCTGTAAAAATAAAAAAAATTATTCCATATAAATATAGCTTGCATTCCCATTTTTCCCTTGCATTTATTAGTTGTTAGATGTATTGAGATAAAATGTTTGTTTTTTAATGGTTTTATTTTATTTCTAATAATTCACATTTTCATTGATTTTCAGTTTAGTTGTAAAATTGGTCAACTGTGTACAATATCTCAATTTATTTATTAATGAAAAGATTTGTTTTTCTACTGTCATATTTACTAATGACCAATGGTAACTGTTGTCTGATAATTATGGTAGTGTGGGTGTGCGCGTGCCTATACTTGCATGATTGTGTATATACGTTTTATTTAATTTTTTGTTATAGGTGTTTTCGAAATTGTTGATGAATCTAATAAATTTATCTGCCATTGTGGTAAGAAATACCGACATAGGAAGAGTCTTTGGAATCATAGAAACTTTGAATGTGGTGGCAAAGAACCACGGTTCCCTTGTCCTATCTGTTCCTACCGAGCCACAAGGAAATCATCTCTAAAAGTTCACATGTATAATAAGCATGAAAAAAGTCAATCAGTTCATCTGTAAATTGTTTCGTCTATCCGGTTACATTATGTTTATTTCTTTTTTAATTTAAGAATCTCTTTATGTTTGTAATAGTGTTTAAGATCTAAAGTTAATTCTAGTATAAAGTATATTTCAGTTTAAATATAGATTAAAGTTCACATATATTTTTAATTTAAATATGTTGTTTATCATTTTATGTAGAAGTGATTTAAGTTGTATTTGGATTGCTGTGATCCTGCAGCTCTGCAGATTAAAAAAAAAGTATTCATTTTTCTAAGTATTGAATGTTATTGGCAAATTAAGTAAAAATTTCAGTGAATTTATCTTCCAGATATTGTGGATTTGTCAATTATCCTGTGGATGGCACAGGAGTCTGTTTGACTTTTGGTGCAGCACCTTCAACAGTTGATTAATAGATAGTTATATTTTTAATTAATCAAATATTTATTAGAAAATATTATAGATAACAAATAATTTTGCTTGCTGATTGACATCCATTCTATATATGGAACATAAATAAAAATGAACAATGACAGAAAGAGTAAAAATGAATAAATAAACCAAAAGTAAAAGTTCTTAACCATATAATTAGATTTTAATGAAACAGTAAGATTCCAATTATAATCACTGCTTTGTCAACTTACTTTTCTTATAATTTTATTAAATCCGTAATTAAGAGTTGATACTATTTAAAGTACATGGTCTATCATAAATGTAATGCATTAATAAATTAAATGTATGTATATAAATATATCTGTAAAAATAAAAATTTTTATTCCATATAAATATTACTTGCATTCACATTTTTCCCTTACATTTATTAGTTGTTAGATGTTTGAGATAAAATGTTTGTTTTTTAATGGTTTTATTTTATTTCTACTAATTCACATTTTCATTGATTTTCAATTTAGTTTTTCAGTTTAGTTGTAAAATTGATCGACAGAATACAAAATCTTAATTTTATGTATTAGTGAAAAGATTTGTTTTTCCACTGCTATATTTACTAATGACCAATGGTAACTGTTTGTCTGATAATTACGGTAGTGTGGGCGTGCGCGTGCCTTTATACATATTTAATTTTATTTTTTTGTTATAGGTGTATTCGAAATTTTTGATGAATCTAATAAATTTATCTGCCATTGTGGTAAAAAATACCGACATAGGAAGAGTCTTTGGAATCATAGAAACTTTGAATGTGGTGGCAAAGAACCACAGTTTTCCTGTCCATATTGTTCATATAGTGCTAAACGCAAAGGCCATCTCAAAAGTCATGTTTATTTAAAACATTTTAATGAAATAACATCTTGAACTCAAAGATTTCAACTTTTTTGTTTTTCATTCACTGTTATTTTTTATATCTATATACCACTTTGATATTTGTTTAATGCACCGCAAATCTTTTTTTACACCTGATAAGTGTGCTTGTAAATTCTGTAATTTAACAGCATTAAAATAATTTTTTTTATACAACATTTTCTTGAAATAAGGTTTTGTGTTTTTTTTTGTTAAAAAATATTTTGACATTTCATAGAATGAATTATTTTAAAAGATATTTGTATAAATGCATTCATATGTAATGAATATATTGAAGTTACATACTTAAACTGTGTTAATGAAATATATATTTTTTGTTATGAATTTATTTATTTTATCTATTATTCAATAGTCTTTTTTGATAATATTAGATATCCATTTTAGCTAATAATATTTTTACTGTGAGGGGTGAATAATTTTACTTACTTGCTATTCTAAGAGTCACTGCCACTATAAACAAGTATATTGCATAAGGTGTTTTTTTTGTAATGAATAAATAAAAAATGATGTTTATTCAGAGATGCATTGTACCCTTAGTACAACATAAATGCACAGTTAATGATCTTAGTTAAGTCTAAGTGTTTTTAACAAAGTTTTGCCACCTCTGTGGTTTTACAGTCCGGCTTTAATGTGTTAAATAGTGGGTTAGTCATGTGTTTAAGATTGAAATAATTCAGAAAATACAAAAGAAGGATCTCTGTGAATAAATCCTTAAAATGTTCTAGTTGGGAGTAAGTAACGCTGGTTGCTGATCTCCCTCATGCTATATATGCCATACATAAATATTTTTATCACATCTGCTTATTGTTAGAGAATGAATGACAAGTCTGGATTGGAAATCAAACAACAAAATTACTTTTTACGTATTACTATGGTTGGTTAAAAATTCCATGTAATTTTAAAATAAATATTATTGAACTTATTAACATTGCCGATACTCTTTGTTAAAATGTTCATTGAAAATCAATGTGACCTATTTTGTATGATTATACATCATCAATTTTTAATAGCTTAATATTTTTTTCCAGAGCCACCTTTAGTGCTTTTCCTGGACTTTTTATTCTTTTTTTAAATAAGTATTTCCTAATATTTATTTAAAACTTAAAATCATTGATCATTTCTTTCAGAAAAAAAAGTTATTTAAATTAGGCCATATTTAGTGGCTCTAAGCCTTCCTGCCTCATATCTTCACATTCATTAATTCTTAGCTCATTCAAATTCGACATTATGAAAAGAGCCATTTTACTTAACTATTTGTTGAACTTAAACTTTCATGAAAGCAAAATTTGTTCCATCTTTGCAATGAAACCATGGGTTCCCATTTTCTTTTCCATTCTTCCAAAAATTCTCTTTCCTTCCAAAATTTTGGATTAGAATCCTTTTTATGCGCATTGTATTTTCCTTTTAACAGCTGTAATATCAATTGAAAGTTTTCCTGTTATGTCACAGTTTTCACATAAATAATTTCATATACCTGTGACTTTATTTGTGTATGACCTATTTAATTAAAAATTAAAAAGTTATTGTTTATAATTACTTTAGTGTATTATAAATCTTTAAAAATTGTTTACTAAAAAAAAGTCATTAATATTTTTTAGAACAGTACTCGTGTGATCGATGTGGCCGCCTGTACAAACACAGATCTAGTTGGTACGCTCATCAAAAGTACGAATGTGGAAAAGAGCGTTTACACTGTTGTCCACATTGTAGCTATAAAAGCTCGAGGGAAGCCTATGTAAAAAGGCATATGATACTTCGCCACTGTTCAATATGAAAACTTGTAATATAATAAAGTAAAAGGACTATTTTAAAGAAATATTGTTTGAGTATTCATATGTTTATAATAATATAAACAATTATAAAATACCATTGTTGTTGTCTTTCATATCTCCATAGAATATTTTCTTTTACATTTTGTTAATGAATATAGAGAAAAAACTAAATGTGTTGTTAAATATTTGTAATTATTTTTATTATTCTATAAAATTGATGTTTCTATGCTGATCTATTAATTATTATGTATATAATAGTAATAAACATAAGCAATATATATATATGATGAATCAGTCCTCAGTTACTTAATAACTAAGTAAAATAATTAGCTTAAAATTTCCGACGGGCTAATTTTTTATGATTGTTAAGATGTTAAGAAGCTAAAATTCTATTGTTAAATTGTATTTTTTTAAAATACTTTATTTATTTCATCTGTCAATTAATACCAACATTTGTTTTACATAATTTCTTCATTTATTTACAAAATTAATCTTTTCTCTGTTGATTGATTAACTATTTTCATGACAGCACCTTTTTTAAACATGAATACTGTAGTCTAGATACCAATTAATTTTAACTAGACAAAAAATGTTGAAGTTTTTTTTTTTTGCAATTAATTTATTTTCACATTTTGGGGGTGCTAAAACAAAAAAAATGAAGTGCTCCAAAGAAATGCTAAAATTAAATATTTAAAAGATTTTTGATGATATATTATTTTGTTTTCAAATCTAATGAATCATTTTTATGAATGAATGCGAACATGAATCAGTAACAACAGAGCTTTATTAGTGTGCCAAAGTTTCAATCTGCCTCACAGGTCTTCCAGGCTAAACATAACATATAACTAATTATGGCCAAATGATAAATAGCAGACATTAAATAAATAAATAATTTTAAATTATAAATAGTTATTGAATGTTATAAATATAACTACTAAATCTATAACTAACTGGTTATATTACATTGTAACTATTGAAAATTGTGTTATTCAGCTATTATGTGAGAATTATGTCATACTTAAATGAATAATTATGTTTGATCTTCATATTTTGTTAAGTTTTTCAAGTTAGTGGCGTTGAAATTCAGGATGAGCACTCCATAAAACATAAAAATCAATTGAGAAAAAACCTTCTATATATTTTTTTCCCCTGGATTTATTATTATATTTTTTCTCATAGTGACTTCATTACTAGATTAAAAACTACTTTTTTATTTTATATGTAATACATTTTTTATTACTTATACATATAAATATATGCATTAATTAAAAAGCTTTCAATGGTATATAATTTTTTAAAGAATATTTTTTTCTAGTATTAATAAAAGTATGGTGTTTTAAAGGTTTTTTTTTTCATCCCTGTGACAAATGCCCAAGAAAGTATAAAAACAAGATTTCTCTGAATCGGCACAAGAAGTACGAATGTGGGAAAGAGCCTCAGTTTCAATGCCCTTGTTGCAGGTATAAATGCAGATATTGGGGATCGATAAAGAGGCATTTCGTTTTAGTACATCCTGAAAAAGCTATTAGCTCCTCTTTATAGCTGTATGTATTTTTTGTTTCTTATCTCATTTGAAATAAATGCTGTATTTTAATTAATTACCATTTATATGTGTTACTAAAATTATGAAATCCATAAAAGTATTATTATTAATTTTTAATGAAGTATATATCATCCAGTAAACTACTTTTATCTTTCTTTAATTATTGGGAAATAGTATTTAGTTATATATGTAGGTATTTATTCTTAAGCTGTCAGCTTATTTTAGAATTAAAGAAACTTTGTGATATGGAGAATTTTAAATATTAGTCATTAATATTGTAGATAAACAATTTTTATAATGGTAAAGTTTTATTGGTTTTATGTAGATGGTTGAGAATGGGGTCAATGGAAAAAATATTATGTGTTTAATTTAATATGTTTTAGCTTACTTTGTTAGTCTTTATAAAAAAAATAAAAATAAAAATAAAACACATAGCACATGCCATATGAAAAAAGTAAACAGTCTGGTTAAGTTAATATATATATGGATGAATAAAAAATTAAAAAGTGTGAAAACTAAAATATAAAAAACAAACAAAATTTAAAATAAAAGAGGAATAAGAACACATAAAGGAGAAAATTAAAAGAAAATCGCTTACCAATTCTTGAAAAAGTACATTAAAAAATTTTGTTGAAAGAGTATGGTGGCAGGAAACGGAACTAAGAAATGTTCTAATCTGATGGCAGGAAACTTTTTTTTTGTTCTATATTTGTGTACCAATAAGAACACATAAAGGAGAAAATTAAAAGAAAATCGCTTACCAATTCTTGGAAAAGTACATTAAAAAATTTTGTTGAAAGAGTATGGTGGCAGAAAACGGAACTAAGAAATGTTCTAATCTTATGGCAGGAAACTTTTTTTTTTGTTCTATATTTGTGTACCATACCTTCGTACTTCAAGAGCTGTGTTTGATGACTGAATGAGTTTTATGAAGTAGGTTGTTGAGAGAGATCAATAAAAAATTAAGCAATGTTGAAATCAATAAAACTTATTATTTTTCCATTGTCAGGGCTAAAACAAGAAATAGTACAAGTAGAAGTGTTAAAAGTGATGTTCTTACAAAAATTATAATTTTCTATTTATATTATGAAATATATTGCCAATGCATTTCTGTATTTTGAGTAACCGCGATGATGAAATTAAATAATTTGTCTCCTATAAATCATCAAAAGTTTACCGAATCAGTCTTGATTCCCACCCACTATAGTGATTGATTATCACTTTGTCACTTTTCTTTATTTTTAAGTAGGTCTAGCTGTTATAAAAAAAAATTGGAAACTATTATTCTGAGTCAAAATAATACTATAGTTATCAATTTTATTTTTTTTTATTATTATTATTTGAAATTTGAAGCTGATTTAGTTCACTTTATAATGGACTAATTATGCAATTTTACCTTGATAATAACTTAGAAATATAAATGTTTTACTTGTGATACTTTAGAAATACATTTGTAATATAATTATGAAATAAGAAATAAATTTGCTGAGGAAATTATTTGGTATATGAAGAGAGGCAAAAGAATGACAAACTAAGGTTTTCTTTTATAGTTTCAGTAATGGAAAGCCAATAGCATTAGAAAGAGTACCTTTTTTGTGATATTTAGAGTGATAGATGGTGTATAGCTAAAACTATTGGTACTACTTGGCTTTGCTAGCTTGATAACATAGAAGTGGGTCTGCGATAGGTTCAGTATTGATTCACTGATAGCAGAAATAAACAGAATTACAGATGAGCAGATGGCTGTGCTGAACAAAGCATAGGTTCTTACTAAACTGTATAGTCAAGGAATGAGTGCGTCATTAATTAGTTTGAAAATTGCAAGCATTATTGGAAGAATCTAAATAAAACCTGAACTTACAAGGGGAGGGGACAAAAGCCCCGGGTGCAGCCTCTTGGTGGGGCTGGGGTACGGTGGCCTCTAACATGTGTTACTTTACATAAACAATTCTAAGGTGACTTATCTCATTAGGAAATTAATTCTATATTGTAGTTAATCAATAAAAAAGAAAGTTGTATATTTTTAATGTTGTTGGGCAGGGGGGGGAGGGGAGCAGTTAGGGGGTCCAGGCAACTATATTTGCTCCAGGGCCTGAGTCAGCTCTCATCGGCCCTGGCAGTTATGGCTCAAGAAATTCATTTAATTATCATAATTAAATTTATATAAAAATAAACAGTTTTGGAGCTTTGAGTTTCATTATAATATTTTTGTTCAATTACATATATATTAAACTAGGCTTAATAATTTAGTGCATTCCAAGATAGTTAATTTACAGTGATAGAAATTATTAAAATTAATGCTGATTTTCTTAATTACAAAAGCTTGGGAAATGATAAAACTAAAGTCAATAATATTTGTAATTAGAATATCTTATGGATATATTATAGGAAATATATTAAATTTCTGGTGAGTATTGCACTTGAATATTGTAGTGATTGGTGAGTTAACATGTAAGCATTTATTGAATAAACTCTTTAATTTTTAAATTATAAGGTAGGTTCTGCTTTGAATTTTTATTAATTTTTTATTGTAAGATGATATACTTATTATTAGCTCTTTAAATTAGTCCTCTTGTTTAATATAGTAATGATTTTGTATAGGTTTGGCTCCGAGGGTAAAGTTTGCCTGTGATTCTTGCTCTAGAAGCTACATGAACAAAGTATCTCTATCTCGACATAAGAGGTATGAGTGCGGTAAAGAACCTCAGTTTAGTTGTCCTTATTGTCCTTATAAGTCGTACCATAAGTGTCACCTTAGGCTACATATATTTCATATTCATAATTCACACTTACAATAATGATTTACAATTCTTATTTATATTAAGTGAAATTAGAATGTTAATACTATTTTTTTTTTCAAATAAGAACAAATGATTTCTTTGTTATGTAATTATTTGTTAATGATTTAATTGTTAATTTTATTTTTAATATAGTTTAAAATTTCAAAATAAAAATAAAGATATTATTTATTGTTTCTTATTCGTTTTTTATTTCAGTTAAAAGTTTCCTTCAATTATAAAAATCCATTTCCAATACTTATTTAAGTTAATTCATTGTAATTGAAAAAGCATAATTTCTTTTTTGATCAATTAATTTTTGTAAATTGAATGGAATATAAACATGATTATACTCACTAATTTTGTGTATTAAATTAGCAGCCCTTTCATTTTAAAGGAGTGTTGTGTCCTATTATTTTTTATTAGTGATCAGTTTCTTCGATTCATTCATTTCATTTCATATTATTATTCAAACATTAAAGTAATTAGATTTTTAAATATTACTAAAGAATAGTGATGATTCATTTTTATTGTTATTAAAATAATCAGATTTTATTATTATTTATTTTTTAAACAGTTTTATATTATCAAGATTTTACTTTTTATCTATTAAATCCATAAATTTACTAAAATATTCTTTTTCAATTATTATTCATGTATAAGTGCCCTTATACATGAAATTTATTATGCTTAATAACTTGTGTGTAGTTACTTTATTCAGGTTCTTTGCCTGTTCTCATGAAAACCAATGCAATTACTTAGGTAAGAATTATTTTTATATTTGAAATATTTTTCCTTTTCCATTACTTTAATATAATTCAAACTGATTACAGGTATTGTTCAAATTACATCAGTCATTCTGGAAAAATACACATTTTGAAGAAAAAATACTGCCGTAATTTTTATTATGAAAACTTTATATTTTTATCTAGTACTAATATACCTATGAAAAATTGTATGTTACTCGCTTTTCTAATACACTGGCTGCACGCTTCCACTTGTAATTATAAATTTATGTTTTGTTACTTTTATTTCAACCTTTTCTTTCAATGTATATTTTATCACTTTTACTACATCCTTTTTTATGTTTTACATTATGTAAATTATAATTACTTCTTTGAAACACATAAAATAAATTTTTATTTTTGGTTCACAAATTTCATCCTCCCTTTCTGTATCTAGCTGTCCAATTTCCCTTAGGCTATTTAAGCTAATCAAGTGTTTTAGGTTACTTAAGAAGTTCTCTATTCACCCTTTGGTCAATGTCAATCATGGCCTCTGATACTAAGGCTGGGTCCACATTAATGCAAACATCGTTTGCGAGCAAAATTTTAAGGAACAAATGTTTATGAACATGCTACGTCCACACCTAGTGAACAAAGTCCAGTACAATCATGTCTAGCAGCACAGAAGATCTCATTTTGAGCAGTGCTCTGGCGACTATTATGAATTCGGAAACAGCTTGAGCATGAAGGAAAAGAAGATTGTGAGTCAGAACTAACAGCAACATCTGTAGTTTTCATTTGCACTACATCTGAAGAAGAAATGATGAATCCTTGGCAGTTTGCTCTCCACCAGGAACTTTTGACAGTCAGTTATGCAAAATAAATAACAAGCAGAATAAATGAAATTTTACCTTGCTATTAAAGTAAAACTGAGGGGTTCTAGTTGGAAAGGAGTGGTGGATTCGGCTATGAACATTTCTTTCTTTTGAAGTTTACTGGTGGAACATTCCTTTTGTTCAGGAACATTGTTATTTCCTCATAAATTGCCTACAAATATTCGTGATGTTTAATTTCCAATGAACAATTCCAGCGAACAACGTTCGCATTGGTGTGGACCCAGTTTTAAAGTTTACTAACTGTATTTCTGTGAATGGATCCTAAGCTTTCTTTCTCTTGCATGTTCTTCAATTTTATTTTATTTTTTAATTTAATTTTTTTTCCCCCTTTTTCCCCGTCAACATTTATGGATTATTTTCTCTTATGGGCTTCATTAAAATTAATGTTCTGTTTTCTATTTGCTTGATTAAGGCAAAAATATGAATGTGTTACTTTTAATATATCAGCTGTTTCTTGTTAAAATATAGTTATTTTAACTCAATTTTGTTTAAAATATGAGGTATTATCACTTGAAATGATATTTGAGATGAGCTTACTAGATTCTCTATAGATTAGCCCAGATGAAGATGAAAATATTTCCCTTAGGCTATTTAAGCTGCAAATGAATGACTTAATACTCTGTCTTACTATAATGAGCATGGCTTGTAGTAGATTTATGCTGTGGCATGTCTCTTTTTGACTTTTAATGACATATTTTAGTCCTTTAGATTTCTTGAAGTTATTTTATTGTTTTTTTAACCATAGAATAAATGTGAATCTCCTTTGGACAATTAATTAAGTAGTTAACTATTCCTTTGTTTATTTTCATTGAAAGAAACTTATTAATTATTTATTTATTTGCCAAGAAACAAAAAATAATTTTAAAAGTGAAAAATGCCTAGTATCTCATATAATGTTTGAAAACTTATTAATTCCGTGTTATAGATTCCATATTAAGACCATGTTATTATTATTATTTTTTTTTTTTTATATACTATTGAAATATGGATGTTTTATCTATTTGAAGTATGTTTTTGTAAATTGTAATTATTTAATCCCTTTCTAATTTAGCCTGTTTATTTCTTTTAAGGAGCTCTAAGTCGCAGAAAAAAGTTGAAACCTCCTCAGTATTGGTGTCCATATTGTTCTTTCAAGTCTCATCTGCGACGCCTAGTTAGAGAACATCTCCGTACCCATGAGAAACCAACAAATCCTTAAAACAACTTTGCATGTCAATATATTTTTTTAAAAAATATTTTGTATTGATTCATCATTAATAAACAGTGTTATATACTATATTTTTTTTGTTTTAAATAATTTTCCTTTTTCTTCTTTTTTATTTGATTATTTTTTCTGTTCTATATTTGTCCCAATATCTATATATTTATTGGAATTATGGTTAATACTTTTGAGTTTTTAATTTAAACATTTTTAATTTCAGGTTTTGATTTTTTTTGTAACTATTGTTCAAGAAAGTATAAAAACAAGTTTTCATTGACACGTCATCAAAAATATGAGTGTGGAAAGATGCCCCAGTTTCAGTGTCCTCATTGCCCATACCGAGCAAAACACAGATCAAGCATCAAATGCCATGTTATTTCTAGGCATATAAAAGACAATACATAGAGAAGGTCTTTTTGTTATTAAAAGTTTACAATTGTTTGTATTAAGGACTGCATGAGTTATAATATTGAAACAATAAACAATCAAATGTAAATTATTGCTATTTATTGGGCACTACAACCCTTTAGCCTTCTCTCTTGGAATTTGCCGCCTCTCAACCTGATGCCACTCTTCTCCCTTTGCTACCATTCCATAGGCTCCTGGTTTATCTGGAATTGTTTATTTAAACATTTATATATCAATTGTGTAACCAATTAAATTTCCGGTTTTCCCTTCATCTTTTTCCATTTATTTGTTTGTTATAAACTAATTATGGTACTTATCAACTATAAATCTGAAAAAGTCTAGTTTAAAAAAATTTTTAGAAAGGATTATTAGTTTTTATTTATTTATTTATTTATTTTTTTTTTGTATCAAGTGCACCTGCTGCACAATCCTAGTCGATCGTTGCCTAAATCATGAAATGTTATCTTTTATAAATGTGAACATGGTTTTGTGAGTCATAAAGTTTCAGAACCAATGCCACCAATAATGATCTTTTTATATTTATCTCTTTAATAATTTACCCTATATTTTATATTATCCTGTCAATATTTATCTCATCAAAACTTTCGTATTATTTTGAATTACTCTGAATTAAGTCATTGAGTTAAGCATTATTATATTTATTACTACTTCATGACATCAGATTTTATGTATGGAATCTTATTAGGTCAAAAGAAATCTCTTTTGAACAAGTCTAATATAAAGGAGGACAATAGTTATTAGAGAGGTATATCAAATAGGGACTTTGTTGTTTGCTAATAATATGCAGCAGGATCATCATGAAAATATTGAAAAAAGTAAAAAAAGAGTTGGTAGAGAACCATGTCTATGGTTGTGTGCTTTCAATGTGTTCTAACAACCTTATTTATTACCTGGATATCAGGTTCCTTAGAAGGTGAGAGAATTCAAACGTTCAGTCATTTGCCTAGTTGAAGAGGAGAGTGCTCAACTCATTGCTTATTCCTAAATTTCTGAGCTACCAATGACAATGTCCCAAGAGAAGATATTTACAGTGGCATATTAAAAATGGGTGTTCCTTCAAATCTTGTGAGATTGATTCATATGACAATTATTTCAGTGTCATGTGTGGCTGGGTTATTGGTAGTGCATCTGAGAGCTTCAGCGTCTATTAAGGTTCCTGGCAAGGAGACTGCTTGGGCCTGCCTTCTATTAATTTCTGGTTTAGAATATGCATTGAGAAGAGCTGTTATTCAAATTTAAGTATGGATTTGATTTGATGATGCTAGGCTTTGTTGATAAGATAGATGTGTTTAGAAAATCAGACTCAGCTATGGAAAATGTATTTCTTGACCCTCAGAGAGAGGCTGTTAAATTGAACTGGAATAAATGGAGAAAAGAACGAATAAAGGAATGCTAATCCAGAGAGCTGTCGGCGGATCCACAGTGTTGTACTTTACTATGAAGCTTATATCGTTACCTCTATTGATAATGTAGAAAGATTTGGGCAGCTGCATTATCTAGCTAGAGTGCCAGAAAACCACCTCATCACTCATGCTTCAAATAAATGAACCAATCTTTTGATTAGATTCCAGTGGTGCATATTTATTTAATCACAACAAACGATGAACTATCATAGAACATTTAATATTTTATAGCAAACATTTTCAGAAAAATCATAGTTATTTTTATCTTGAACCTGGAAAATAATGATTGTTAATAAAGAAAATATTTTCAAATTGAGTTTAAAATGAAAGTGAAAAGTGAACTCATAGCTCGTCTTTACATTGTAATATTTTTTTTATGTTTAAAAGAATACAATTTTAAGTGATGTAGTTATAACGACTTAGAAACTACAAGTTTGCACACTAAGATTTGGTTTTTATTTTATCTTATGATTTATTTTCAGCCAATACAGGGTGTATCGCAAGTAGACGACAATAAGCAAGACGGGGAAACTAGATAAAAAATGTAGTTAAACAACGCAAACCGCATGTTTCTATCTCATTCCGTTCCAAAGGTTATTTCGAGAAAACCGTGGTTTTTATAGGAAAACCTCAATTTTCTCTTCTTTCATCCATTTTTTTTTCAACGTTCCATCACAGTTTTGAAATCAGCATTAAATTTTCTTTTTTAGGTCTTATGCACTTTCAATGTCCACAAGTATCTTTTTAAATCGCAATAATATATCGAAACATAAAAATTTTAAAACCGTTTTGTTAGCCACAAACTTTTGAGCATCACTACTAATCTACTACTCTTGGAATGGGAAGGGGAAATAACTGATGTCATGGTTATTTTGTGTGGTCTATTTAATTTATTTTTTATGAAAATAACAAACAAAAATTAAATTAATTCTTACATTAATGTTAAATAGTAAAGAAAATTATAAAAGTTGCTGGAATTGGCCTGCTTCTTACAGTATACACTGACGACATGAAGAGTACGTTGATATGATGTTCCCGTATGGGGCTGCAAGAGGCTCTATTCCAAGACAACCTGTTATTTTCGCGGGCCGAGCTTGCAGGGAGGTTGACAACATTTTGAATATTTTTGATAATGATCCATCAACAAGCACCCGTCACGCTTTGCGCACTCCTCGAAGCAATACCACTATGGTGGCAAATGGACGGGTGGCCAGCGCATAATGTACGAGCTATAACGAATTGACTCAATCAACATTACCCTGAAAGATAGATTGAGGAAGTGAGATATGGACCTGTTCATTGGCCGGCCCGAAGCCCTGATTTGACGCCACTTGATTTTTATATTTGGGGTAGGCTTAAATCGGAAGTTTACAGAGTACCCATCCAGTACATTAACCACCTCATCACAAGAATAGCAATGAGAGCTGACCATGTAGAGATTCGAAGAGCTACATCAGCGGTGTTGACCAGATGTCGTCAGTGTATACTGTAAGAAGCAGGCCAATTCCAGCAACTTTTATAATTTTCTTTACTATTTAACATTAATGTAAGAATTAATTTAATTTTTGTTTGTTATTTTCATAAAAAATAAATTAAATAGACCACACAAAATAACTATGACATCAGTTATTTCCCCTTCCCATTCCAAGAGTAGTAGATTAGTAGTGATGCTCAAAAGTTTGTGGCTAACAAAACGTTTTTAAAATTTTTATTTTTTGATATATTATTGCGGTTTAAAAAGATGCTTGTGGACATTGAAAGTGCATAAGACTTAAAGAAAATTTAATGCTGATTTCAAAACTGTGATGGAACGTTGAAAAAAAAAATGTATGAAAGCAGAGAAAATTGAGGTTTTCCTATAAAAACCACGGTTTTCTCGAAATAACCTTTGGAACGGCATACGTCTGAAACGGAACGACATAGAAACATACGGTTTGCGTTGTTTAACTACATTTTTTATCTTGTTTCTCCATCTTGCTTATTGTCATCTACTTGCGATACACCCTGTATACTACAACACTAAACCTACCATAACAGGTCAGATGGCCCTTTTCGGACTTTTGGCAGAAGTTATTGGAAACAACATTCATTACACTGCTTTTTGACTTTACATCTTCTATTAAAAAATATATCATTAGTTCTTTTTTTAATATCCACTCCTCGCTTATTATTGTTTTTAACCGAGAAATCGTGGTTGAAATAAGGATACATGAAATGTCGGTTGGTAGCAGTATATTAGGATCATATTTCAAATGAATTTAGTCCTCCTTTTCTCTCATAAGTTGTGTATAGTAGCTCTGGAGACATAAGTGAAAATTTTTAGAATTTTACGAACAAAGCTCTTTACTTTTTTTTTTAAACCTATTTTGATGTTTAAAAATTAAATAAATCCAATGGATGTTAATAAGTTTTGGACTCTTTATATTTTTTTATTTTCTTTATCATCTTCTAAGTTTTTAATTATTTATAAATGTAAAAATTAATTTATGAACCAAATAATCTCAGATCATATTTCCTCTGGATGTGGTGCCATGTAACAATAGTATATCTTATATTCTGACTGAAATCATTATCTTATTCTAATTCAAACATATGTTTTAAAGTTGTGTTATTCTTTTTTTATGCCTCACGACTATTTAAAAAACACATGAATATACTTTTTAAAGTATTAATTTAAATATAAATCAAACCCATCTTCAAGTTTAAGAAAACTAGTTTTTTTTTTAATTCAAGGAATAATGAGCTAATTTTTTATAAGTGCTATAGAATTCACTTATTGATAAAATATATAAATTATAAATAAATAATTTATATATGAAAGTGAATAGAACTAAGTGCATTATTATGTAATAATAAAAAGTGAAAGAAAGAAAAAAAGTACTCTCAGGATTTCTGGTTATGAAGGAGTTAATGAGGAATAAAAAAGAGTAACAGGATGGTTTTATATATATATATATATAAAACCATATATATATATATATATATATATATATATATATATATATATCTTAATATATATAAATTACGTATCACGTTCTTGGGGCACGCTAACACCTAAACTACTGAACACATTTTAATCAAATTTGCATACCGTGTGCAGTTTGATCCAACAAAAAAGATAGGATAGCTTATTTCTTAATTTATAGTCGCAATATTATTTGTATATTATCTGTAGGTCGCAATTATCTGTTAGCTCTATACGATTCTAACATATGGCGGTATAAGGTTATACTATTATATAGAGATGAGTAGTACGTGAACGAACTAGTTAATTGAACTAGTTCATGAAAATGAACTATAAAGAGCGCTCTCTGTTTTGGTGAACTATAGTTCATTGGCCCCACCACTCGGACAGGGAACCGTCGGACCTAAGGAACTACTGAACTAAATGAACTAGGTAGCTTAATGAACTAAGTGAACTAGGTAGTTCCTCGCCACTTAGTTTCTCATTTCGGGTTTAATCGTGTTTTGTCGTGTCCTCATCCGAGGCACGTAAACAAGCTTGAACAACAAGTAACCTCCAGTTTGCTCCTACTAGAAATTAGAGGTGGGCTAAACAGTTATTTTTTGGTATTAGGTTACTACGTTATGGCTCTATCCCAGGAATAGGTTCCAATAATAGGTTATTCCAGTAATAGGTGATTCAAGTAAACCCCTGCCCTACCGCTAGAATGCGCACCCGTCAATCACTGCTGTTGCCAATAACTCTTCGGGATCCAATAACGCTTAGAATCACTGCAGTTCTTACAATAACGCCAGTTATTAGAATCACTGCAGTTATTACAATCACTCCAGTTATTACAATCACTCCAGTTCTACAACAGTTCTCAACTGTTATTAGAATAACCTATTGCCAGCCATCGTTCAGTTTTCGATCACCGACCTGGCGCTAGTGGTTCTAACCTATTAAAAACTTACTTTTAGACATTTTGACTGGTAATTCATTAATTTATCCTCCTCGCCATTGCTAATAATGTTAATAATTTGTTTATTTAGTAATCTTACAAATGATAAATAACACAAAATCAACCAAAATTATTGTGTCAATTTTTTTTTAACAAACATTTTTAGAAGCCAATTAAAAGTTGTCAAAATATATAACAAATTAACAATAAATCGGCCAACTATGATACAAACGAATTCAGCTAAATAAATCTTTAAAAAACATTGTCCTTATTTAATTGTACTGCCAAGATTTTATTTTAAAAAAATAGATATAGGTGTTAGTAAAACATATTTGAACAATTATAAAGACTCAACAATTACAAGTAGCTTGTATCAATCTGTTACCTAAGCATGTATTGTGTATTAAAATATTGGCTGTAAGATAAAATAAAGAAGAAAATAACAGGTAGAAGCAGGATTCAGGCTGGGCCATCTTAGGTCAAGTTTTTACTATATCCCAATTTTTTTAAAAGCATTTGGTGGACTTCCAAGACTTCTGGTCCAGGAGGTACATTTAGCCTTTATCCACCTTTAGAAAGCTTTGACTTAGGTCCTTTAAATAAGGTGTGGAAAGCACTGTTTGTCAGAGATAAGTGATAGTCTGAGATAAGGCATACAAGGCCTTTATAAAGGTGCAGAATTGGGAATTAAATTTTGAAATAGCAGCGTTACTAATTGTATACAAAAGTATTTTAAAAAAAAAGTTTTGATATCATGTCCCCTCAGCATTACACATCACCAAAGGATTAAATCAAAGTTGCTGCTAATCACCTACTCTCTTTAACATGGTTATTAAACAACCTTTCTAGAAATAGGAGAGAAATATTAACACATGGGTTTGGAGATTTTGAAAGATATCTAATTCATAATACAAAATGCAGGAGTTTATCAACTCATTGCCACTGAGGAATGAGATCTGGAATACATGCTGAGGAAACTCTAAGCAGTATTCTGAAAAGGGCATGGAAATAAATCTAAAGAAGAAAGAGTTTGTGCCCCTCAACTCTTCGAGCACATTTTTTAGCATTGAAGATTAGAGATATGGAGGTCTACTAATCCTTTCTGGAAAGGAATCCTCTATTAATTAAGATATTTCATTGATAATATTAAGAGAAAGGAAGACTGTAGGAATCCTAAACTCGTTCCTGTGGAATAAAAATGTTTCCTTTAAAAAAAAAAAAAAAAAAAAAAGATTATATCTTTCCTTATCACTATAAATTGTCTTTAAATTTGCTAAAATCTGTGGTGTGGAGAAGGAAAAGCTTAAACGCTACTATCTTTAGAGATGGGTACTCAGAGTGGAAGTTATTTCATAATAAGAGCCCATCATGTTTCTAATAATATCATAAGACAATATATGAGAGAGAGAAAAAAATCACTTGAGGTACACATGATGGTACAGAAGGATCAATACAATTAGGGTTTCATGAATTAATTGCCACTTTTATTGGAATTAAGTCATCAATCCTAATTGAGGAAAAAAATATTTTAAAGAGTATTTAAACCAGGAACTCATTCAAAAAGAATGTATCAAAACAGAGGCCAAAGTAAATTTTCCTGGACAGATTAGAGAGTAAGAGGATGCCTGAGGAAATTGTTGATAGGGGATGTAAAGAAAGGAATGGCAGCAAAAAGATAACAAGAGAAAGATTAGTAGATCAAAAGGTAGTTTGAACTAATAACTGATAAAGATTAGGATACAATAATTGAACAAACCTAAAGGTATTTTTCATTTTATAAGTTTCCAGAACAGAAAGGGTAATTATAAAAATCACAGAATGAGATAATGTATGGACTAAAAACTATATAAAAAAACAAAACAATTACAATAAAGTTTGTACAAATTTATCAACACCCCACATAATCATTGTACAATCACAATGAGTTTTTATTTAAAAGAACTAACTGTTCTCATAAATACTTCACCAAAATATTGGACAATTCTAATAACCATACAGATACAATCAATTTACATCAGAGTTTTTAAAGGAAAAAAACAAAAACAAAATGAATTAAAAATATTCAGTTTATTTATTAACAAATCTATTTACAAATATTCCAATGGATATAACTATAAAAATTATAACTAAAAAGAGGTATGAAAGAAACCATTCACAAAAATAAAAAAAAATATATATCAAAGGACTAAATACTTCAAAAAGCAGTATTATATTTTACAAACAGGTAAAAAGGTAGTGTCTCGATGGAATATAATAAAAGTGTAAATATCCGTGGAATAACTATAAATTACAAAAGTCTAAATAGATTTTACAACAAGCTAATATATTTATGATTTAATAATCATTGCAAGATTTTAACTATCCATTATAATCATAAGATTTTAATGACATTCATTTGTCATTACATTATTATTTGTAATATAACATAAGAAAAAGCATTTGATATTAACTAGCCATTTCAACTTTTTAAAATTTCGATTAGAAAACACTTAGACCCTGAATATTGGGGAACTATTTAGTCCAAGCAAAATTTAAATAAAATCTGGTGTTACAAGGCTCATCTAAAAGTTTCAGCACTTTGTATTAAAGTAGAACCTCTCTTAACCAAGAGATTTTTTATCGATTCGCAATGAAACAAAAAAGGAACTCATGAAGATTTATTTACAAATTAAAATCAATGCATTTATTTTTGTTCACAGTTTCGACCTCCATCTATTGTGATATGATTGTACTACGATCACGAATTTCTGTTTTAGTTCGAACCACGGCCGCTAGGAGCGTCATAACCCATCTGCGACCAGTTCTTGTTTGCGTTATTAGATCACGTGACCTATCGGTTCTTCAATAATAGGACAGCCATATGAGTTATTCGATAACAGAAGTTACTCAACAGTTATTGAGAACCGATCTAAGAACGGTAACTGGTCGAATAACCTTAACCGATCGGTTCTTCTATCTGTTATAACCTAACACCTTACACCAACAACCCCAATTTATTGTTATTTCTCCATCGTTTTCGATGGAAGATTTAATAAATTTGACTAATATTGTAAAATATAACTATGTTTTAATATAGTTATTCTAAAATAATAAAAATAAGTTATTCTAAAATACAAATTTAGGTTTATTTATAGATATTTTAAAATATGATCACTGGTAATAGGGTTTTTTCGGTAATAGGTGATTGGTGATAACAGTTCCGAGTCAATAATAGGTTATTTTAAAGATTACGTTATTTTTGTCCCACCTCTACTAGAAATAGTGTCAACGTTCTATTTCTGTGTTTTACCGTTTTTAAAAACTCAACGAAATTCTTATTCTTATGTTCTTTTCAGTTCAGTTTTCCTTTAGATAGCAAAGCCAAGGACTTGATATTTACCTTTAATTCTCAACCTATTGACTGAGTAAATACCATGTTTGTTTTATTTATTTTTCCCTAATGAACCTAAGTTCCTAACACTTTTTGTTACAATTCCTATTCATAAAGTTGAAAAGTTTTATACTTGAAATAAATCCAGAATAAAAATTACAGTTTTAAAAAACTAGGAAAAAACGCTTTTATAGCAAACCTAACTAAAAAGCTAAGTGTGGTGAACAATTTACAGCATTCAGACCTTTTAATTTTTAGATTTCAAGGTTCGAAGCTAATTTCCCTGTACTAATAGTGATTTGTTTGCAATTTTAACACAGTTTATCCAAATTCAACCAACAATTTTTGGTTTTTTGACATATCTCAGAGTATGAATGGGCAAATGTTTTCTTTAGAAACCCTGCCTTGCACAAAATGTAATGATCTACAACTTTTAGTATATATTTATTGATTGGATTAGCTCTTCCTGTGTTTTGGACTCTTATAAGTTTGGTAAATATAACATGAAACCATTTTTCTGTGTTATTTCAAAAATCTGAAAAAGGTAAAAAAGTTTGGGTTTTTTGCCTCCCCCCACCCAAACGTTTCCCTCTTATCAAAATTACTTTCATTTTTGATATTTTATTAAATAAATGCAGGAATAAGATAGAAGTGTTTTTTATTTCAGTATAGTTCATTTGACATCTCAGTTCCCTCCCGGTTTTCTATGGTTCAGTACATTTCCATAGTTCTTTTGAAAATGAACTATGTAGTTCATTTGAACTAGTTCATTAGAATGAACTACCTCAAAAGGAACTATTCCCTAAAAGGAACTACTTTGCCCATCTCTACTATTATATAAAAGGACAAGCCATTTTTCGTTTGTGATCACTAACCGCCAAACCACTGAACCAATCTCTACCAAAGTTTGGCTACATCATCTTTATAGGATGGTTTAGCAATAGTAAAACCTAATGATTTTCAACTAATTCTTTATTGAAAAATGAATACCTAATAAGTGGATAACAGTGAAGTTCAAAAATGGCGGCAATTGCCATCTACATGAAAGGTTAAAAGGTATAGTGTTACATAGAGCTGGACAATGATAATAAAATTTACTTTCTTTTCAATAAAATTGTTATTAAAACAGCTATATGGAGTGAAATTCACCAAATTTTAACTAGATCATTTTCATAGTTCTAGATTTAGCAACAATAAAATTTTCAATGTACAATGTTGAGTTAGAAACGGGTTTTGCCACACTATCACATACTTTTATGGTTAGAAATTAAAATCCAACCAGATCAAATCAATAACATTATTTCTGTCGAATAAAAATTATTACAAATCAAAATGCCGATCCTCTGCTGTTTAATTTTGTGTGTAAAAATATGAATTTTGAACCTTTAGAAGTAAGCACTGATAATGCAGTCCATTATATGCAACAGTTTCTTAATAGTCTGTCCATCTGGATTACCAACTCATATTTTAAAATTGAAAATGGGATGTCTAATTATGCTTTATGTTATCTTCAAACACCTAATCAATCTAAATTAAACCAAGTTAATAATGACTGCTATGCGTGAAAATATCATCAAAAATATAAGTTTCAATTTTTCACTTTAATAAAAGATTTTTATTGATAAACATAAAAAAAAATCAATTATTAGTTAAAATTATCTAAGATCTTCACTTATGAGAGAAGGCGAAGCCTCTTTGGGGGATGCTAAGTTATATATAAAAGGACAAGCCATTTCCGTTCGTGATCACTAACCGCGAAAACTACTAAACCAATCTGTACCACATTTTAACTACAACATCTTCATAGTTCAAGGAAGGTTTAGCAATAATAAAATTTACATATTTTCTATTAAATTACCGTTTAAAAAGTGATAAATATGTGGTGTGCAGTGAAGTTTTAATATTGACCGATAACTGGCGAGCGCCATTCAAGAGAGGTCACAATGATCCGGTGTTAAATATAGCTAGAAATTGATAATAAAGTTACTTAATTCAATTAAATTGTTATCCAAAAAGTTATAAATATGTGGCAAGCGACAATAGCGTTTTAGTAAAACTAATGAACCTATCTGAACCACATTTTAACTACACCATTTTCATAGTTCTTGGATGGTTTACAATTAGAAAATTTACTATAATAATAATTTATGCTATTACATTTATAAGCGGACAAGCCATTTTTCGTTTGTGATCACTAACCGCGAATACTACTGAACCAATCTGTACTAAATATTAACTACATCATCTTCATAGTTCCAAGAAGATTTAGCAATATTAAAATCTACTGATTTTAAATTTATTTTTTATTAAAGAAAGATAATATGTGGACAACAGTGAAGTATGGAAATTGACCGATAGGTGGCGAGTGCCATTCTACACGAGAGGTTACAAAACAGCTTGAAATTGATGATAAAATTTACTTATTAAACTATCAAGAATATTATTAAAAAAGATTTAAATATGGTGTGCGATATGTGGATCCCAGTGAAGCTTGTAAATCGACCGATTGTGTATAGCGCCATTCCGCAATAGAGTTAACAATGGTAAACTGAACCTATCTGTACCCACATCTAAATAAATAATTTTTATAATTCTAGGAAGGTTTTGCAATGGTAAAATTTACAATAACTAAAATTTAAATGTACAATGTTGAGAGGCAGGACTGAGGTTTGCCACACTGTCATATACTTTTATAGTTCGAAATCAACATCCAACCAAATGAAATCAATAAAGTTATTTCTGCCGAATACAAATCATTACTAAATCAAAATGTCGATCCTTTTCTTTTTTATATTGTGGGTAAAAATATGATCCACGGGCCTTTCGTCCTAAGCACTGATAATGCAGTTTATTTTCCGCAAGAGTTTCTTAATAGTCTTTATCCATCTTGATTACCAAATTCGTACATTGAAATTAAAAATTTTATGTCTAATGGTGCTTTTACGTAATTTTCAACCACCTAATCAGTGCAATTATAACTAGATTAATAATTACTGCTATGCGTGAAAAAATCATTGAAGAAATAATGCTCAACCACATGCTAAAATACAAGAATCTTATCGATAAACAAATAAAACTTTAATTTTTAGTTGAAATTATCTTTACTTATGAGGGCGGGTATACTAGTATATACTCGTATATATATATTAATAGATAGATATGTCTAATCCATATTTTCAATAGAAAAGTATATGTTAATTTTTAAAAGTACTATAAGATCCTCATTAATTTTCCAGTTGATTTAAAGTCTCCAATTAGCATTACATTTTTTCATATATTAATTTTTTTTAATGTGTTACTATGACTGACTTTAACTATAATTTTTCATGAGAAAAAAAAATGATTAGAAAAAAAGATGTTCCCATTTAAAAAAAAAATAAAAAAAATTGATAGCTATGGATATTGCAAATACCATAATCTTAAACTGAAAATAATGCCATTGAAAATTTGATTTTTTTTTTTGTAATCTTAATTTTGCTAGAAAAAACAATTTGGTTTGCTTAGTTGTTTTGACTATTTGTATATACCCCAATAAATCTTTGTAAGGTTATTATTTTGTCCTAGCAAAACCTTTTTCCCTAAATTTTATTAGTATACATTTATAGAATAAATTAATAAGGTGTTTTTGGTAAGTTAAGATTTACCTATGGCTTATGAAAGAGCCAAAATTACCTATGGCTTGTGGAAGAATTTCCGAATGGTGGCACATTGACAATTAGGCAGCCATTTTATGACTGATGCCTTGAAATCACTATCAGATTTTGTTATAAAGCTGAAGGAATGTAAAAGCATGATGTTTAGGGGCGCTTACCTAGAATTTATTTATTTTATGTAGCTAGGGTTTGTAGTTGCAATTTTTATGCATAATGTTTCTTTGAGTTTATTATTGTATAAATTTTGTTTTATTTTGCACTTCTCTTTCTTTCATTATTATTATTATTTTTTTTTTTTTTTTATTAATTTGCGTGCTGATACTTGAATTTAAGAATTATTACTAATGTCACAAAAACGACTAATGATTATATTATATTGTTTTTCAGATATTATATTGCGAAGAAAAGTTAAAAGGTCAACTTATTCAGAACAAGGTTATAATTGTACTCAGTGCTATAAAGTTTATCGTTACAAGAATGGACTTTACCGTCACTTAAAATTTGAATGTGGGAAAGAACCGCAGTTTCAATGTCCTAATTGCCCTTATCGGACGAAGCATAAATCCAGCCTTAAAACTCATGTTATATCAAGACATTTAGATCTCAAAGCCACTATGTAATCATTAAATGAGTCGTTTAAATGAACAAAAATGATTGCTGCTTTTCGCTCCTTATGTTATTTTTTAAAGTACATTTGCCTTCTAAATAAAATCTAGTCAATTATGAAAGGGCTTTTTTACTTTAGAAAAAAAAAAGAAAGATATGAAACATTAATTCATCAATTAGGATTGATGAATTAATTGCCACTTCTATTGAGATTATTTTATTTGAAAACTAGTTTCGAATGCTAAACATTCATCTTCAGTTCTTCGAGGTAACTAAAACACTGTGTTTTAGTTACCTCGAAGAACTGAAGATGAATGTTTAGCATTCGAAACTAGTTTTCAAATAAAATAATCTCAATAGAAGTGGCAATTAATTCATCAATCCTAATTGTATTGATCCTTCTATATCATCATGCGTACCTCAAGTGATTAATTCATCACTTAAAGTAGAATTCCGTTTGGTAGTTTGTAGTTTCTTTTTAATTTGTAGCATTGGAGACACCTAAGTAATTCGTAGATTGTTTTGATTTCGTATGATTAATCATATTTATATAAATATATCTCTTTCTGATTAATGAAAATTTTTAAAAGTAAATATGAATTTTATTAGCTTTAAAGGTATTGTTATGTGACTAATCTTTAAAATGATTCATATATGAGTATAATTTCATTTACTTTTATTTGTTTGAAATTATACAGAATAGAGAACAGTTTGGCTACTGGAATATAAGGAGCTTAGCAGCATTTAATGCTATTTGATTTTATATTTTTCTTTGATGCATTGTGACTTATTTTTTTATAAATGGTGCATTAAATAAGACTTATTTTAGTTTATTTGTACAAATGTAATAAGTTATCTACTGTTAACGTACGGGTATAGTTTAATTTTTAAAAGTCTGATTATCATTAGCAAATGCTAATTTTGTTTTAGTTCCTCAATATATGTTTGGTTATTGCTTTTGTAAGTTTGAAGTAAACCAAAAATAACAAAATAATGATTAAGAGATTATCATTGCTTTATTGATATTTTTGGTAAATTTATGTACCTGGTAATTATTTAATAAACACAAAATACTTTATTTATTTAAATTAATATATTAGAATAGTTTTTTTTTTTATTGTATTTATTATGTTGATAATGACAGTTGTTCTGATAAATGTTTTTCATATGAATGCTACTTATACGTAAATTGTGTACATATTTCAGTTATAGAGACAATGTTATAAACGTAACATGGGTATAATAATTAATTTTGTTAATTATAACTTATTAATAATTTTAAATTCACATGAAATTTACCGAGTTTCCAAATGTTAAATGATTCACTTCTGTTTTGTAAAGTTGATTTTTAATTATATATTTATTCAGTTCATTTAAATGTTTTAAGTTATCTTTACTAACTTAGTTCTTCCATATTTATTTTCTTCTTATTCTTTTCATAAACTAATTATTTTAATTATGTTTTTAAAAAAATTTACATTTGTAATAAACATTATTGAATCATAAGAAGTGATTTTTTTTACATTTTGTAAGTGTTCGAATAATTTTATTATTAACTAAATTTGATAGAACTTTAAAACAATAAACTTAAAAATTTTCTTTTTTAGATTTTTTTTTTTTTTTTTTTTTTTTTTTTTTTTGAAAAGAAATCCTTAGTAGGCTGTGTGATTGTGTCAATATTTTTGTTGATATTATCTAGAAATATTTTTAAATAAATGTGTTGTTATCTTTTTATTACTTGGAATTCAATTTTTTTTAAAACTAGTCCTTTCTTTGTATTATGACATGATGCCACTATTGAAAAATTATTAAAATCATGACAAATTATGTCATTATTGTTTGAAATAAAATGATTAGAATTAAAGTTTTTGAGGAAAAGATTCTTTAGCAATTATGTTTACCTAATGTAGTTTATTTCTAATATTTATGGATTCTTTAACTTTAAACAAAATATTTTGAATGGTATACACCAAAAAGTATCGAATAATAAATTTAAAAAACAACAGAATCAGTGTTATTGATTGTTCAAGAATTAAGATTAATAATTTTATTTTTCTCATTTTGAAAATAATTTACACAAAGTTTTATTTTATTTTTTAAAATTTGTTTGCAAATAAGAAATTTTATTTATTTCTTTACATTTTGGTGCCATGTACCACCACATTTGGTTAGAGGCACCTTACTCAGGTTCAGAACTATAATTCCTTGTACAGGTTTGTTTCTTTTAAAAATTGAATAATGTGTTTGTGGAGATACGAGTTGTTTTCTAGTAGTGTTGCAATGTCTTGATTCGTCAGACCGTTATCTTCTCTTTGCTTTTTGTATTTTTGGCATTCAATAAGAATGTGTTCTATAGTCAGATAAAATATCTCATTTATTTACACAGTGATCATGCATTACAAAATTAAAAACTGTTAATCTAACTTTGAAATATTAGCTTATCTTTTAAAAAACATTTAAATTAAATTATTAATGAACATAATGAAAATCAGATTGCAGAAAATTTCAAAAAATATTTCAATTTTATTAGAAATGCCAATGGCAGTACTTGTATCAATAATTTATTATGGGAGAATGTGGGTTTAATTAATATGTACAATAGCGCAACAAGATGGTTTCAGCAGGTCTTCTCAGTAGAGATGCGATATTTTAATATCAGTTAAAAATGTCAACATCCCTTATTTATATATATATATATGAGAGGATTACGCATCAAAAGTCTGGCTTATAAATTATACAGTGTTAGCCATGAAAAATAAAGTTATCTACTTTGCCATCATAAAATGTTTTTTAATTGACTAATAACCCAAGTGTGCATTATTACATAAATACTGTGGTCTTTACCTCTTAAGCAAATTTTTGCATCTATTTATTTTAAATTTCAACAGAACACATAATTTTTTTTATTTTTAGATACCTGGAAGTTAGTAAAAATGACTCCATATACAGAAAATGGTTATTGCTGCATGAAATGCAAAAAAGGCTATAGATATCGGGAAGGATTGTACCGCCATTATAGATATGAATGCGGAAAACAGCCACAGTTCGTCTGCCCACATTGTCCATATAAAGCTAGACAGAATGCTACTCTCAAATTTCATTTATATTCAAAACATTGTAAAGAATTTTCTTAGATTCACATTCCATAAATTGTTTGTTAAATTTACTACTTGTACATTTGTTGTCTCTGGGAATAAATTGTTAAAAATAAAATTGCAACTTTTCAGGGCACAACTTTTTTACTTTATAATTGCTCCTTTTAATCCACTTGCTCAAAAAATCGACTTTTATTGATATCAATGTAAATCATATTCCAACAATTAAAACCATGAATTAATAACTTTACTCGTTTCAACCACTTTTTCTTATGATCACTGATGTATGATTTTCTATATACCTAGTCATTCTTTGTATATTTTTCTTACTAATACTTTTATTTTTATGTCTGAGAATAATAAAGTTTTTTTTATTTATTAATTTATTTATTTATTTTACTTCCCATATAATTAGAATTAGAGGAGACAGGGCGCTGGGTGGGGCTGGATGATTTGATGAATGAAGAAAGGCCCTGGGTGACGACAAGATGGAGAAGACCGTCTGAGGATCAGCCTAATTAGAGTAGAATCATTGACCACAGTGCTATCAGAGTTATTGCTAATGTATAATATTCATTGATTGCTCAGTGGAGTACTAACAGAAACATTTTCAGTTTCATTCTTTTCATTTCTGGATTAGAGCAGTGTCTAGAAATATAATAAATACTCTTAAAATGCTCACTGTTCCCATATCAGCAATGTTTCCAATTAAAACTTATTTTAAATTGTAAATTCTTGAATTTATCCCAATTACTAAATAGATCAAGTTCAGCAACATAAATAACCACCATCACCTCCGACTTACGTACACCACATTGAGGATACAGTACAAAGTTTTTAAATTAAGAAAATAGTTCAAGGAATATATTATTTCTTATTTTATTAAAAACAGAAAAAAATAAATGACAAAATCATCTGACTGCTATTTGATAATTAAATATATTGCAATTCAAATAAAAACTTTCTGGTTTGTAATTAATCAGACCAATTTCATCATTACTGTGTTTGTTACATAGTTAATATTATTATACCATTTTATAGGCATTTAAAAAATGTTTTAGTCACTTTATTCTATGATTGGGTGTATTTAAACTCTTAAACAATACTTATCTAACAAATTTAACAAGGCTTGCTGTGCCATGGCATTTAAGAAGTCCTTAATTATTATGTAGGATGAATTTTCATTAGGAAACTTATTGTGTCAGATACTGACTAATTTCAGTTATCTAGGTTGATTCGATATCAACTATGATTTGAATGGTATCCTTTATCATTGTCTGGGAAATCTACATTTTTCAGATTTAAAGCCATTGTACTAATTTTCTGTATTTAATTAAATTGATAATTTTATATAATTGTTATTTTTTATTTTGTTAGTGCCTTAAACACACTCCATTGATAAATTTTTTGTCATTTTAGTTTGGCAAGAGACAACTATAAAATCTTCAGCATCCACCTTCAACTGTGGTCAGTGTGGTAAAAATTATAAACACAAACAAAGTCTTTATACTCATCAGAAGTTCGAATGTGGGAAAGAACCGCAGTTTCAATGCCCTCATTGCCCTTATCGGACGAAGCATAAATCCAGCCTTAAAATTCATATTATAACAAGACATTTAAATCTCAAAGACACCATGTAACAAAAATGGTTGCTGCTGTTCGCATCTTATGTTATTTTTTTAGAGTAAATTTATCTTCTAAATAAAAATAAAAATTTCATTTATATTCAAAACATTGTAAAGAATTTCCTTAGATTCACATTCCTTAAAATTGTTAAATTTATTACTTGTACATTTGTGGTCACTGAGAATTTACTTTGCTTTCTTGCTTTTGTTCTCTGGCTCTACAAGCCGGTGTGACCATTGGCCTTCTGCATTATCTCCTTGCATTTCTCATGGTCACCTGCTGCGAGTTTCCTGTTCCAAACTCCTAACCTCGCCACGTCTCTCACCACTTCATCCTTCCAACAGCTTCTTGGTCTTCCCCCTCTTCTCTTCCTCTCAGGTATTACCATATCCAGTATTTTCTTCTGAGTTCTTTCATCCTTCATTCTCTCCACAAACAAATTAATTATTAAACATTTTTTAAATTTACTTTTTTTTTTTTTTTCATCTTTGCCTTTACAATCTCAACCCATGATTGTTTTGCACCTTCAGTTTCATTCTTTTCATTTCTGCAATGGGGCAGTGTTTAGAAAGTTATATATGTAATCTTAAAACGTTAACTTTTCTCATATCAGCAATGTTTCCGCTTAGAATTTATTTTAAAGTGTAAATTTCTATATTTACCCCAGTTACTAAATAGATCAAGTTCTGCCACATAATATCAGCTCTTTCATAATACCAGCTGGTAAAAACTCTAATCACAATCAACTATAGTCTGAAAAATTTTGAATTACAATTTCATTTTATTTTTATGTATCAGGTAAAAAGATTTACTATGTAAGTCTTGCTCACATAAATCTTCCAAAAACCAATCATTCACTCCTCCCAAATTTATAAGTTGGTAAACTATTGGTACTTTTTTTTTTAACAATTGATCTATTAAATTACTTTTCAATATTTGTTGCTGATGATTTGTAGCTTCATTTGTTATATTGCAATTGTTTTACTTTACTTCTTTGGATTATGATTTAAAAATTTGAAATTGCTGTTTGTTTTTCAATATTATTACAGGAGCTGCATTATAAATGACAGAATTTTTTTTTTCTTTTTTTTTTGTAATGGCTATTGGTTTGAATTTTTTATGGTGTTAAGACTTGGATGAAAGGAGCTGAAAATTTCATTAATTAATGAAATTACAACCCAATTTGTATATTTAATAAGAAAAAATTAATTAAGTGTATAAATTTACAAAATATCCTGTATTCAAGGTTACAACAAATTTTTACTGCTAATTTGTTTACGTTTTTCAAACTTAGCAATGAGAGGAACCTTCATTTTTAATTTTCATTCTACTTTATATCATTCACTTGTAAAGTAAGTATCTGATTAATTTATTATTATTGGCACTTTATTTATTGCATTGTGGAATTAATATTTCTGATCTTCCATTTTAAATTTTTCAGGAGGAATAGTTTGTAATTTATATGGTTGCTCTGGCTGTGGGAAACAATTTAAATATAGACAAGGACTGTACACCCATCGGAGATTTGAATGTGGAAAAGAACCTCAGTTTGAATGCCCCCACTGTTTATATAAAGCAAAGAGGAAAGGAAGTTTGAAGAGCCACATAATAGCAAAGCACATGACTAAGTTATCCTCTCTTATGTATACAACAAATTAGCAATTGTTTTCATATCCTTGAAGCAGGTACTGCGTCAGCAGCTCAATACTCGTTATTTTATTATATCAAAGAATAAATATTGAAAAGTATTGGTTTAAATATATTTTAATATCTGTAGTTCCCTAAGTTATTTGTTTAAATATTTTCGATAGAAATATCATTGACTCATAATTCATCAAGTCTGATGTTTATATTCTGTTTTGTTTTCTACACAAATTTTTGCACTGTAATGGAGGTTTTTGAAGTAAAAAAGTCCGAGAAAGCTGCTGAAAATTACACATAGAAGTAGGCATCAATGAATGCTTGTTTCTGCACATTATTGTGTTTGTTACATAGTTAAATATTGTTTACAAATCATTCCTTTTAAAGTGGCTGGATTTTCATTTTTATTGGCCTTTAAAAAATGTTTTAGCCACTTTATTCTATGTTGGATGTATTTAAACTCTTAAATAACACTTATCTGACAAATTTAACAAGGCTTGCTGTGGCATAACATCTAAGAAGTCCTTAATTATTATGTAGGATGAAATGTCATCAGGAACTTTATTGTGTAAGATAGTGACTAATTCCAGCTATCTAGGTTGATTTGATTATAAACCATGATTTGAATGGTATCCTTTATCATTGTCTGGGAAATCTACTTTTTTCAGATTTAAAGCCATTATACTAATTTTTTGTATTTAATTAAATTGATAATTTTATATAATTCTTATTTTTTATTTTGTATGTTCCTTAAACACACTCCATTGATAAATTTTTTGTTGTTTTAGTTTGCCAAGAGATTACTATAAAATCTTCAACATCCTCCTTCAACTGTGGTCAATGTGGTAAAAATTATAAACACAAGCAAAGTCTTTATACTCATCAGAAGTACGAATGTGGGAAAGAACCGCAGTTTAAATGTCCATATTGTGATTACAAGGGAAGGCAGAAAATTTGTCTGAGGAAACATGTTGCTTTGAAACATTCATCACTAGAAAAATTAATGTTTTAAAACATTCATCACTATCTGTGAAGTTTAATGTTTATTGGCTTCAATCCTAAAAATGGTTACATTAAAATTTAATTTGCTCATAATAGGTATTGTGAAAATGATGAAAAGAAATCAACAAAGTTCCACTGAAATTTACCTAATAATTTTAAAACTATCTACAAGCAGTTTACGACATTTTATATTTTATTGATCTATTAATTGTTGTATTGTACTATTTATTTATTTTTAATATTGCCAAATCAAGTTATTGTTTTTATATCTTTTCATGTTTGTATTGATTAAAAATTATATAACTTACAAAATCAGTTGTTTTTCAATGATAAACATACCGAATGCATTAATGTATATAATACTTGGTTGAACAGTCAGTTGGTATTTTGGGGTGGTCATAAATAATAATTGAATCTCAACCCTCTTAGGGTTTTTCTGTAGGTTATATTGTGTTATGGAATCATTAAGTCTGTTCATCCTCTTGTTAATTATTAAAATACTTAAATTCCAGGGGGGGAAAAAAAAAAATATATATATATATAATAGGTATTTGGAGAAGAAGATAGTCAGGGATGCAGTCAAAGTAACACCACGTCAAAGAAGAATTCTTTAATACGTGCCAACGTTTCGACCTGCGTTGCAGGTCTTCTTCAGGGCTATAATGAACAAAATACCAGAAGTGACAAAAACTGCTTTGCTGCTTTGTATTCTTTGTTATTTATGTATCTGATCTTTTCTATACTGTTTTGTATATTGTTTTTTTTTATCTATGCCATTCTGTATTCCATTTGTCATCTGTTTATCGGTCTGTTATTTTTGTCACATCTGTTTTTTTTTTTGTCACTTCTGGTATTTTGTTCATTATAGCCCTGAAGAAGACCTGTAACGCAGGTCGAAACGTTGGCACGTATTAAAGAATTCTTCTTTGACGTGTTGTTACTTTGACTGCATCCCTGACTATCTTCTTCTCCATTTATCATCCGGTCAACCATACTTTTATCATAATAGGTATTTGTAAATAATATCTCACCGGTTAAGGTCTGACTCATGTATTAAAAAAAGCTAAACAATATTGAATAGAGCCATTTGATGGTTAATTTGAGCTTCAAGAAAGCAACCAACAGTGCCTCGATATCAGAGGAAACGTAGGTACAGTAATCATTGGGAGAGGTTGCCCACTGAAAACTCTCAGTGCACTGGCTATTTTCTTATGGGATCTTCCCATCACCTTACCTTACCTAAATATTCATTTCAACATAAATATTTATTTACAAATGAAAAGTTTGTAAGATCTTGAGCATATGATAAAGGAACTATTTGAACATACTTGAATGGTGACTGTCACCAATAACACATTCCAGGCATTCCAGGATCATTTTAAGGGTTTAGGGTATTCCTATCTTATAAATTGTGTACATTCTGAATAATATATAAGAGATGTGGATTAAGAATATAATCCTGAAAAAGCATGGGTAAGGAGGTATGTTTTAATGCATTTATTATGAATCTCAAATAAGTAATTGAAGAGTGGAAATTCATCATGGTCTAAGTGCCAAAAATTTGTTTTTATTTATATTGAAATATTGTTCTACAGACGAAGGCACCGTTCCCTCCTATCGGTATAAGTACCAAAATTTGATTTAAAGTGGTTTAAATATATGGCGAAAGATAGCACTTGTAAAGTATAAAATAATTTGTAATAAACTATATTCTTGGTTTATACAATGTTTCATTTTTGCATTTACACCATTGTGGATTTCCACTCTTTAATTTATCAATAATTAGATCCAATCAATAACTATAAAATATCTTAAGTTGGATATGACTTCAAAAATGATTACTATATGTTTTTTATTATATGGAAGGATGACTACATGATTTAAACTCTCATAGTGAAAACCCTTTGCTTGATTTGTTAAACTTGTTTGTTATATAAAACTTTTTTCTTTTTTTTTTTTAAATTAACTGTTTATTTTTTGGCCTTGTAAAGAAAGCTATAACTTCAGTAAAGTATGTTTTAGCAAAAAAAAATAAATGGCAATGCATCTACTAAATAAAATGTATTAATAATAATAAATGTTTATTGGTTAAAGAAAAATTCTTGTACAAATTTTTTTATGTGGTCACAGTACGGTGGGTTAAAATTGGTACACATTTGTTTCTGTGGTGATTTCCTTCTGACAGGTTGATGTGTCAACTTTTACCAAATGAGAGCCCACGAAACGACTCATTCATGCGCTCTCATTTGGTAAAAGTCGACAAAACAACCTGCCAGAAGGAAATCACCACGAAATAATTGTGTACCAATTTTACCCCACCGTACTAATGTGACCCCATTTTACGGTACATCATTACACTAAGCATTTATCCTTGGACCTGGTATTTTAGAAGAAATTAACAAACTAGTTTACAATATGGTGAATGTTAATCACGAACAAAAGTATAAATAAAAATAGACTATATAAAATAATAATTTTATTCATTATTCAAATTCTCAGCCAAGCTACCAGTAACATAAATTTATTTGAATTCCGATTATTATTTAAAACAGTATTATAATGATTTTTTTTTATATTATAATGAAATTAGAAAAAAAAAAATCATTGAAATGATCAATAGTTTCAACTAAAAGAATGTTTTGTATGTCATTTATATCGCAATTTCCAACTATGTACTTGTTTAAGTATTTATTACTAAATAAAATTGAAATTATACTAATTGACTGTTGTTAACTGGGTCATGATGAAACAACCCATTTCCTAAAATTTATTATTAAAAATCAAAACATAATTGTATCAATTGTTGAAACATTTATATAAAATGATTTTTTAAACTCCAATTATAATTTAATATTTTTAATTAGAAGTTTTGCAAAACAGTAAATAAAATTAATAAATATTTAGTTTTTATAAAGTATTATTGAAGGTCTTATATTAATAGAAATTAATATTTTTTCTGTTTCAGATTCCAATTCTAGAGGTAAGACTGAGATGAATGTTTCTTTTAATTGTAACCAATGTGGAAAAAACTATATGTACAAACGAAACCTTTACACCCATCAAAAATATGAATGTGGTAAAGATCCGCAATTCAAATGCCCATACTGTGAGTATAAGGCAAAACAAAAAATGTGTCTACGAAGACATGTTGCCTTAAAACACTCATTTCCATCTACTGTAAGAGACGCATTCTACAATGTGTAAAAAATTAGTTTCCCTTGCACAGACCTTTGGTTTTCAAAAAGTGACGATCGGAGGATTGGGTGAAATTTTTTTTTCTTTTTTATTTTGTATATAAAAATAAAAAATACAAATGTATGAAGATAGCAATAAAAAATATTATTTTTTAAAATAGTAAATTCTATCACATCCTTACTTAAAAAATAAGTTTTGAAATTTCTTTGAATTTCTAATACTAAGTAGCGTTTTGCCTGTATTTTCTTTTGAATATTTGAGTCATAGGCATGAGTAAATGCAGTTGTGTTTATTTAAAGATGATATTTAAAATGTTAAGATAATTGCTGTTGGTATCTTGCAGCTTGCTATTCTATCGTACATACATTAAACTTTTGCTTTTATTTTATTTTATTTTATTTTTTTGTTAATTTTGATTATTATTTTTTTATATTTATTTGATGAAAGTAACTAATACTAACGAAATATCTTCTAATTTGAACCCATTATTTTAAATCACTATTAATATTTCTCAGCTTGGAATAATCCTTTCATATATGAAAACTTAATCATGCTGCAAGATCTCAATCTTACCCCTATTAAACTTTACATCTATAATTTAACCAAAACATACTTAACGGTAATTACAATAAAACATACTAACAAAAGAAAAAAATGTACTCATAACATAACTCAATTTACAGGTCTCTTGTTAGTGATGTATATTATAGGTTATTATATATACTATAGGTATTATATAATATAGGTTATTAAATATTGTTCATCAACCACAATTTAGTGAAACGAGAAATTATCTCTTAAGATAAATTTAATTTTAGTTTAACAATGGAAGGAAGTATTTTGAACTTGTATATCTGTGAACCAAGGAATCAGTCAGTATATTCATTCTTTGCTGATATTTCTTAGAAGTTATATATAAAAAAGGTTAAAATTTCTGATTCTGTTGTATTGTAAACATTTTCCTGTTTAAGAAAAGTACACATTTTCTCTCTCTGACTTTAATTCGAATTGGAGAGTTAGATTTAAGTAACTCACTATTTTATCACTGCCTGTTGCAATGGAATCCATTGTAATACCTACTTTCTTGTGGATTCATTAACTTCCTTAAGGTAACTTTATTTTTTTTTATTCAATTTCTTTATTTCATTATTATTCATTACATTAAAATTAGCACATTGTCTAATCCAATAAATAATAATATGTATTTAAAAAAGAAAATAAATCCTTAGAATTTCCCTTCCTTTTTTTTTATATTACTAATTCTAAACTTATGAGAATTTTTCAGGTATTAGTAAGAAATGTGATGAAGCTAAGGCGAGTGTATTTGAGTGTAGTAGATGCAGTAAGTCATATAAATACAGGGAGAGTCTCTATAATCACCAAAAATATGAATGCGGAAAGGAGCCTCAATTTCAGTGCCCACATTGCCCTTACAGGACCAAAAGGAAAGGCAGCCTCACCAGTCATATTATATCAAAACATATGAATTTAATTGTATAAACTTGGCTACTTTTGTTTTCTCTTATCTCATTTTTTGGAGATATTCCGATCTTAATAGAAACTTTTTGTATTTATTATTTATTGAATTTTATTTTGAAATTTAATTTACAAAATGAATACGATTAGGTATTATAATAAAATATAAATTTCGTAATTAAAATTTTTATAACATTCCTCTTTAAAATTGTAATTACCAGTGTATTGCATATCATTTGACTTTCATTGAATTTCATAATCATCTATTTTAGTTTCATTAATCAAAATAATGAAAATGTGAAAATATTTTCTCAAAATAGGACATTTAAAATCTTGTTAATTTGGATTATGATTTTAGGTAATTTGAACAGTCATGGGAAATAACAATCTTAGACTGTCTTTTCCGACTTGAGATTACAGTATGTACATTTAGTTTATAGCTTAATGTGTATATGATAACATTTAGGCTAGAAAGATCATAGTTCTCAAGTTTTCAAGGGGTTGATATTCAGGGTATCAGGTGAGAATGACCATCGACTGTTTCATGGTCATATTTTATCTAAAATTGTGTTATTTTAAATGTGACTATGTGTGATTGTTCTTTCCTGTGTTTCTTCATTTATATGTATTCCTCAGCTGGAATTGTCTATTTATTCATTTAAAAAAACTGTATGATGGAATACAAGCAATATTATACTCATATCTCTTTGTTATCATAATTATATTACTTCAGATCCTATCATGGATATGAAACATAATAGTAAGTTTACAACTTTCATATTTTAAGAAATGATTTCATGTTTATGAACATCTGAGTTTTTTTTTTCTTCGTTTGTATATATTAAAAATTGTTTGTTTATATTAAAAAATAAATGTTTAACAACAGTGTAGCATATATTTGCTGTTGAATTGAAAATAACCTGACAACCTTTTGCTTTGTTATTGAATGTTGTTAATATTACAGTCACAGGAATAATTAGACAGAGTTTAAGTCTGCTTAATAAACTGCCTATAACAAGATGATTACTTAAACTGTTAATTATTTATAAGGAAAACAAACTTTTTTTTATTTTTCACAATCATATTTCCTTGTTATTTTGTTATTGTTTCTAAAATTATAAGTCTCTAATGGTTTTATAAGCGGGTTCTTGACATTTATCTGTTTACTGGACAACTCAATTAGTCTTTATGGTTGAGACTATTGCTGATTTTTAAATAAAATCTTTATATTAAAGGTTTCATAACGTTATTTTTTTATTTTTTTTTTTTTTCCCCAGCGCATAAGTTTTCTTTTATTGTAGTGTGCAGTTTCTGATTGTGACCTCACCCAAACTTGTATTTTGTCTTTAACAGTTTTACTGTTAAATGAATTTTATTTGATGTAATTGACTGGTATCAATATCTATATCAGTTTCCATTGTCTCTAGACTTTGTATCACAATGACAATGATAATTTTAAGAAGCGAAAGACACAGTGATGAATTTAATAAGATTTATTATTAATGCATAGTTACCATTTTAGTATTTCATTGTCATGAATAATGACGACTTTAAAATTTACAATATCGATCGAAAAAAAGCTTGTATATAGATTTTAAGGTTTAAATTTCAATAAACATAATCTTTAGCTGTTTCCTTATTTGTATTTATACATGGAAAAAGACTGAATATTCTTCAAAATTATAATGAAATAAAAATTTCAGTTTCAAAATAAACTTTCTGTTTACAAAACAAACAGAAAAGATAATCTTACTAATAATCTTGGATCAAATATACCCTTAGCCTGGATCTTTTTTTAAGCCAGCAAACTTTATGTAAAAAATATCAATATTCCTAAAGTTTTTATGATTTTTATTGGAGTTTAAAACTTTTATGTTCTCCAACTAGGATAGGAAGGTTGGGTTTTTCTTCAGATTACCAAGCTATTTTAGCAAGAGCGAGGTCGAGACTCCTTTTGTGGGTGTAATTTCTTGACACCCAGGCCCTATCTACCCAGGCCATATTGAGATAACATGGTTGGTCCCCATGGCCTCATGAACTTGATTTAATAACTTTTTTAATTTACATTTATACTGTTTATTTGCTTTATTCATCATTTTCTGTGTCTATGTTTTTTTTTTATTTAACATTTCGATCCTACTCAAGAGTTTTCTTTAATTAAAAAAACTATTTTTCATTTTAAGAAATCTGTTATTTGATATTTTATCTCTTTAGATATTCTTCCTAATAAACAAAAATATTGTTCTTAGATGTTCGAGCTGGATTATTTAACTGTAAGCATTGCAGTAAAAATTTCCAACACCTATCATCTTTGCTCCATCATCGACGGGCCTATTGCCATCAGTTATGTCCACTATGTAATGTCATATTTAAGGGTAGTGAAGCTCTTATGAAACATGCTATGATAGAACACTTATGATTGACCTCTTATAATATAGTTTTATTTAAGTTTATTATTATTTCATTGTATTTGACTCTTGTGCCTTTAAGTGGTTTAAGTTCATTAATATTAGATGAGGTACCATATTTACAGGTATCTGTTAAATTTCAGTAGAGTTCAAATCTTAATTACTTTTTTTTTTATTTTTAAGTAGGAATTTGTAGCATACTCAATCTTCAGTTAAAATTGAGTATCTGGAAAAACAGCTCTAGTTATTTTAATATCCAAATAAGTATTACCTTGGTATATTTCACTATTTTTTTAAAAATTTGTTTTTCATAATTTTGTTTTTTTATTTATTTAAGATATGAATTAATTGTTCTTCAAGTGGATTGTTGTGTTGAAAACCCCCCAAAAAAAAGTTTTGTTATGGACAGAATCTGAGTTAGCATTAATGATGATAAGTATAGTTGATACTTATAATTGTTTTTAATTAATATTTGTTTTAAATGCATATTTGATATAAATTTAAATTAATCTTTTAGAATTTATAAATTGATGACACATCTTGATTAACTTTAGTATGCTTTAGTTTTGTATATAAATCTTACGTGAATGCATTATGTAAGTTTAATCTATGGTAATCTAAGTAACTTTTAAATGATTATGTTTATTTTTTATTTTTTTAAATGTTTTACTAATTGATAACATTGAACTGTTATACAGTATAAAAAGATTAGTTTATTTTCATGACCAAAATAATATCTTTTGTTTCCATGTTGTTTAACTAATGTTATTCTTTGATAACTTCCTTGTTGTTTAATATTTTAAGTGATATTTCATTCTTATTTGTATTTTGATGAATTTAAGTTTACTAAAAATTTATTATTGTTATAAGATTATAATGGTTAATATTATATAAAGATTTGACATATATTTATTTTGTATTTTATGCTATGTTTATTCTTGTAGATTACGTTTATTGAATATCATCAGAAGTGAAAAGTGTTTGACTGATGGTTGAGTTTTCTTTTATAATTTTTTCATTGATCAGTAAGGTTTCAGTTTTAATGAAAGAAAATTTAATGACAATTTTTTAATAGTAAAATTTAATAACGGTTTAAGTTTTTGTACTGACAATACTATAGAAAGATTAATGCAAGTAGGAATTGATAAATTATTTGTTACCTCTATGATATTTTGTTTATTTGAAGAATAGTTTTATATTTTAGTCATTCATCTCCAGTTCTAAAACATGAAAACATCCCAAAATATCAGCTGTTTGATGTAATATGTATTGAGGCTGAGTGTGCCCTAGGTGGATATCCTGAATAACTGATTCAGTGTAAACTTATTTTTCTGGTGATGTCAGATTTACATTAGACTTCTGGATTAGGAGCTCACAGTCATACATATTGAACTACTCTACCTCACTCTTATTATTAAATATAGCTTTAGTAAATAATGGAGGCTATCTTATTTTTTTTTTATTATTATCCTCATTAAAAATAAACTGTTTACATTTGATGGATTATTTTTTGTACAAATGTCAACACTTATTAATCCTCTACCAAATAAAATATTTGTTTCACTACTTGGAAATTATTCAGGCTTATAATATCATGTGATATTTGAATTTTTCTTTTTGTGGGTTAAAGATAGATAGGAACAGGACCCAGACTGCCAGAAACATTAAATTAGGGGCGATGTAGCATAATTGCACTGTTCAACATAAAACATTTGAAAGGAAGCCAAGCTTTTAAGGCAAAGAGGATCACAGGACTCCTTGGCTCGATTAATATGTTCTGCTAACCTTGGTCGATGAAAACCCCAGAACATCAGCTCAAGAATTTTCTTAGTTAGTAATATGATCATTATTTACCACTTCAAGGTTGTTGGAAAAGTGAAAGACATGGGCTTCTCTTGTATGAAACGATCAACAAAAATGTTATGATTATGAAGGTTGAGCTGTACTTAGAAATTGTTGGAAATCGGTTTAGAGGCTGGGTCACTCGGTTGAGAGAGGTCAATGTAAACACAATATTTTATTACTTTATTATGCCGATGTTTTAACTTATTTTAGAAGTACTCGTCAGGAAACACTAAGAAAGATTTTAGAATAGGGTTTCTAAAAAAAAAAAATAAAAAATAATGTGTCTATAAAAATAATGAAAGTTTCCTAGATAAATAAGTTTTCAGATATGTATTGAGAGTAATGGAGCTTATTTTGATGAGTAACAATATTTCCAAATCATTTATTTTATAATAGTCTAGGTTGTGGCTTTGAAACTTTAGAATATAATTTTTTTTTAATTAATCTGTTTTTTTTTTCAACTAATCCTGGTAATAGTAAATATTTGTATTTATTATTTTTAAATTGATTTTATTTTCTATTAAATTATTAAAGCTGAAATGTGTACTGACTTATTGTTAACTAGCAATAATGCCGAGGATAAATCTTATTTGTGTTTATCTTCAAAATAGCAAGTATTAGGTTACTTTTTTACTTTAGTTTATTATTAGTTTAAAGTATTTGGTAAAAATAATATAATTATGAATTTGCCTGTCATTTACATTTATATGTTTTGTTTTGTTTTTTTCCTCCAGAAATAAATTATCGGAGATTCCAGTGCAATAAATGTGGAAAATCATATAGGCACAAAGTTGGGCTTTATACTCATCAGAAATTTGAATGTGGAAAAGAGCCACAGTTTCAGTGCCCCCATTGTCCCCATAAAACTAAATTGAAAGGAAATTTAAAAGCACATATTTATACAGTACATTTTTCAAATGTAAAAGTATAGAAGATAATGTGTTTTACATATGTTTTATAATTGTATATTTATAAATAAAGTATCTAAATATCTGTGACTTGTTGAAAAAACAATTAGTAATTGTAATAAACCAACAAACTGATGCATACCTGTATGTATATTTAAGATAAACTTTTATGTGTACATTTTTTTTTTTTTTATTTATTTTTTTTTTTTTAAGTTGCGAAATACCTAGATTTTTTTTTTTTTTTTATATAGTTTGTATTTAGCTCCTGTAATAAAAGGTCTTTTCTTTTTTTCCCTATAAAGAGACAATAAAAATATTTTCTAAAAATTATTAAGTTCTTCCCTGTTTATTTATTTCATAGGTAATACCAGTTATTCCAAATAAACCAAAATTTGCATAGCTAAAAAAAAAAATTATCACTATTAATTTAAAAGTAAAAATTCTTCACTCAGTCTGTCTGTGTTCTTCCAGTATCCTTGGTCTTCTATTCTATGCGCTTTGTATATCTGACTATTTGCCTCACCTAAACATTTCCCTTAAGTATTGTACTAATGACATATGTCTGTTATCAGTAAATAATGATCCATCTATAGTTTCCCAATTTCTTCAAACTGAATCAGAAGCCTTACAGATCGGTGTAATAACTACAAGATACCAATTAACGCCTACATATCTTATCAAATAATTTTACCCTTTGTTGTGAAGCTTCGTTAGTTTACACTAGTTAGATAGGTATGAGTATGGCAAGGGCTGAGATACATACGTAGAGCAATATACATACGTTTTATGAATATTCGTTCGAAAAAGTCCACTATATTTTCAATGAGGCAATGTTGATCAAGTTTTGCCTTGCATTTGATGCCCCACCTAACATAAATTAGCCTTAAGCTGCCAATAAGTTACAGAGCTCATTATTTTGACTATGACTAAAGCTATTTAGACTATTTAGTCGAGGTTGAGCCTCATTAATCCTTTCAATCCATTGAATTTAAAATCCTCAATGTTTCATAGTATGTCACAAATAGACTAATCCATAATGATCTTAAAATAAAAAAATTATAGAATCAATGAGAATGGAGTAGGATATAAAATATAAGTTAATGAATATGAAAAATTTAAATTTGAAAAATAAATGTAAGCATTGACAACAAAATAAGCATGCATTTACTTGACCTATAATAATCTTATTTATTCAACTGGTCTAAGCACTCCAAAAACTCAAACACGAAAGGCAATTTGTCGTAGGTAACAAAATTACGATCATGGTCAAATTATTAGAGCTGACTACCATAAATAGAACATCTCAGCTATTTATTAATTAGTTACTAAATATGTCTTTATTTATTAAAGAAATATTGACTGAATAAGTCTCTTTTATAGTAGAAATCGCTACTTTCAATTTTCTCATGGATGTGATGACCTCGGTAAAATGAATTAAAAATTAAATTTAGAACTAGGATTTACACTTCAGTGGTAAGTTTCCCCTTTATAGTGTCATAAATATTACTCCTTTAATTATCTTCTAATATTATTTTTTGTTTCAGATAGATTCTATCCTCCTGTCAGAAATAATGTTTCAACTGAAAATAGTTATAAGTACCAATGCACTAACTGCGATCGAAAGTATAGATCTAGGCAAGGAATCAACCAGCACATTAGATTTGAATGCGGAAAGGAACCTCAATTTCAATGTCCTCACTGTCCTCATAGAACGAAGCATAAAGGCAGCTTAAAGTGTCATGTTATATCAAAACATATAAAAATGAATAACTTACCTATACCTTAAAATTGTTTATTATTTTAGAATGATTTCTTTGATTTTTTATTATTAATATATTTTTCTGTCAATTTTTAACTTTTTTTTATTGTGTAATAATTTTTTATTCTCACTTGACTCATAATATGTTATTATTTTTAATTTGTTTTAAAATTACTGACTGTTGTCTATCATTAATTTGTTTTCATTATAATTTATATTTATAAAACTAAAAAAGTAATTGAGTAAGGTATGAATTATTTTTTTTTAAATATCTTCAAGACAGTCTGTTATTAATTTTAATAGATTTTTTTTTTAAGGATTGGTTGCGTTTATTTTCAATTTGGACTATCATAATAGTCATAACTGTATGCATGTTATAACATATTTAAATGGTATACAAAAATTTTTTGTTATTCTATCTTAAATTTATTTTATTACTACATACCTTGTTATTTTATTGTTATGTCTAAAAACCTACTTGTTTACTCTAACATTTTTGGTTATAAACAGAAAGCTGTAATATGTTTTCTTTGGATAGCTAATATATGTATTTACATGGATGAAGTTCTTGAACTGAAATGAAACTCTTGGAGTGTTGAAAGATATTAGCCAGTACACAAGTATTTATGCGCTATGTTTAGATTTTTAATTTGTAACCTATTCCTACATTTTATTTTGATATCTGCGTTATATATTGTACAAAATATGTTGATACGACTATTTTGTTTTAATATCCATAAAGGTTATTACAGTTATTTTTATAGTATTGTAACATTGAACCACAACTAATCAATGAAATTTCAGTTCAAAACAAAAATAGCTACAGTTAGGTAAATACCATAACTATTAATTAATAAATAAAATTATCATTAAATAGTTGTACAAAATAATCCTTATTTATTTAATTCATTTAAAGTGTTACTAACTTGTAGTTTAGCAATGGTTAGTGATTAATCTTTACTTGCCAAGTGTTTTGAGTGACACTTAAATTTGTACAGCTCTCTTCATTGATAATTGAGTCCCCTAACATGAATTGATAATGAAACATAAATTCCATGACATACTAATAATACTATACCTTAATTTTGTATTTTAAGGACTGTTCAACCATGGAGTCCTTTTCAGATCTGTTTCTCTTCTATTACTTTTCTTTTATCTTCTGAAATTATTTAGGATGTTTAGTAAACAGTGTTCCTTGTTTTATAATTTAATTAATAAAAATAATTTCTATTGCTTTGAATATACTTATTTTCTTTTGATAATCATTGATTTTATATAATATTATCCAATTTATTTTTGATTTTCCTCTCTTCCCCCCCCAAAAAAAAATTGTTAAAAAAATTTTGATGATAACTAATTTTGACATTAATTTTTTTGTATAGGGAATTTTACTCAACAAACTTATGAGTGTAATGTTTGCCAAAGGGTATATAAGACGAAACAAGGAATTAGCCAGCATACAAGATATGAATGTGGTAAGGATCCGCAATTTCCCTGCCCACACTGTTCTTACAAAGCTAAGTATAAAGGACATCTTAAAAGACATATATTTAGCAAACATGTCAGTATTGAAAATTTGACTTTCTTGTAATTTATTTTTTAAAACTTATTCTTTTGTTATATTTGTTAAAGCAGAAATTTGTCATTTTGTTTTTCAAAATGTTTATTTAATATTTTTTTAATTATTTATAAGAATTGTGATCTATCGTTTAGTTTTTCTTATTACTACCTGTTAATTAAACACCTTCAACTCTTATTTCTCAACCAATGGCATTTATTATATAATTTACTGATTTAGTGTTTTTTCATCAATCACTGTGTAGTCTTCTGAACAGTATAGGGTGGTGCTACCTTTTAACATTTGACATTTAACATTTGAGTTAATCACTGAGTCTGTGATAAAGTTGAATCATAACCATGATAAATTGGTTACTCTGCTTGTTTGAATTGTTGTAGAAATTCAAGATTTTCCTCCAAAATGTATTTCCAAGTCTCAAATTCCCTTAAAAATCTGCAATTGCTCTTCTTAAAAAGAATTATTCTAAATGATGATGGGAATTAACTACATGCAATCATCTCTAGAAAAATTATTAGTATTGATCTGCTGTCAAGTTGTCAGGCAGTTATAAATAAGAAGTTCTGGTCATGTAACAGGGAAACTTACACAAAAACTTTTCTGTTTTAATCATTCCCTGGCAACCATTGACTCAAGAATGGTAATGGAAGATTCATTGAGAGAAGGATTTGATTACAAGATATCTGCAGGGTATACTGATATTCAATGAGGTTTATATATAGAGAAAACCTATTGAGACTTTCTATGTAACAGGATCCTGAATCTCACAGAACTGTTATATATAACAAGAGGCTTCGTGGAGATCTACGCTATCAGTATTAGTCCAGATTATAATATTTGAGTTGGTGAGTATTATTTATCACATTAATTTTACCAATTAATTGGATACAGTTTTATATCGTATTTTAAATTCGCTTTTATTCAAATATTTTTTAATTTTATTTCTTAGTTTATGTAAAATTTAATGTATGTATGATTTCCTATTATGTTTAATTTTTTTAAAAGTATATTTTAATTTTGTGACTATTCTTAGAGTTTTATTATACTTTTAATAATTAGAATCTAGTAATGAGAAAATGAGAGAGAGAATGGAACTTTAAGTATTTCTTAATTAATAAATGTAGAAAAAATAAATGAATATTAAATAAAGAAAAAAATGTACCATTTTACAATAATTAATTAAGTTCAATTGTATCTTATTAGCCAACCATTGTATTATGTGATAATTTGTTATGGTTCAGCAATAATATATAGATTATTTGATCACTTAAAATTATTAAAAAATGTTTGTAATATGTAATAATGTTCAGGAAAAAGTGTTGGTAAATCCAATGAATTCAACAAGAATCACATTCAATTTTTTTTTTTTTTAATAATATTTTACCTACGTATAAATTTTTGTAACAACATAATACTGTAATAAAAATAATTGATGTGTTGTGTTAAAAGTTTATTCACCTTCATTTGAAAAAAATCTGACCTTTCTAGTTTAATTAATATTCATTATAGCTCATTATTGGTTAATATGTTCTTTGAAATTATGCTCTTTTGTAAATGAAAACTTATAATTTATTATTTACCCTCTTTTAACAATACTAAATCATTAGGCATTAATGAATTACAAAAACCTCTTAACTTTAAAATTTGACTTTCTTTGCTGTTTTAAGCCCGATAAAGTGAATTAAAAAAAAAAAAAAAATAGTTACAAATAATAGCTTCCAAGTTTGAAGCCTTCCTTTGATGAAATTTAGATGATGTATACTCAATAGCTGAGAGTATCTAAAATATGATATATTTCAAAGTATAGTTGTTTGTTTGGGCTTAACTTCCTTATGTACTCCAACTCGGGCTGGAAGGATGGGTTATCCTGCAGGTTACCTATCTATTCTTGCCAGGGTGGGAAGATCAAAATTCATTTTGTGGGTCCATCACAAAATAAATTATAACCCCCTAGTGGGATTCGAGCCCACGATCTTCAGTACCCTTTTATTGCTATTCCAAATCATTACTGTATTCAGAAAACCCTTTAAATGTATCTGATGTTGGAAAAGGGGTGGAGTCCTATCATATTCATATTTTTATTAAACTCTTATTGCCAAAGTTCTTACAGAAAAAAAAAAGAATTATTAGGATTGATTAATTAAGTGCCACTTCTATTGAGATTATTTTATTTGAAAACTAGTTTCGAATGCTAAACATTTATCTTCAGTTCTAAAACATACAAAAATTTTTCAACACATCAGTACTATGTTACATAGATTATATATACTAAAGTTTTTTAAAAAAAAAGATAAGACAAGAAATCAAGCATAGGCACTCACCTTCGAGGTAACTAAAACACTGAATTTGTGAGAAGTAAAAGGGGGAGGCAGGTAGGTTAAGTTTTAGATTTACAATGGGGTTTCCCTTATGACTCATTGGGTTTTTCCGTTCCTATGGGAAACAAATTTAAAATGGGGCTATTGGATATGTTAATCTGATCATTTAAACAAAAATCTGGATCGGTTTTAAACGATTTTATTATTTCTAGTGATCACTAGAAATAATAAAATCGTTTAAAACCGATCCAGATTTTTGTTTAAATGATCAGATTAACATATCCAATAGCCCCATTTTAAATTTGTTTCCCATAGGAACGGAAAAACCCAATGAGTCATAAGGGAAACCCCATTGTAAATCTAAAACTTAACCTACCTGCCTCCCCCTTTTACTTCTCACAAATTCAGTGTTTTAGTTACCTCGAAGGTGAGTGCCTATGCTTGATTTCTTGTCTTATCTTTTTAAAAAACTTTAGTATATATAATCTATGTAACATAGTACTGATGTGTTGAAAAATTTTTGTATGTTTTAGAACTGAAGATGAATGTTTAGCATTCGAAACTAGTTTTCAAATAAAATAATCTCAATAAAAGTGGCACTTAATTAATCAATCCTAATTGTATTGATCCTTCTATATCATCATGCGTACCTCAAGTGAAAAGAATTATTATGTCTAAAAACAACTTTTTGGAATGTCAATTTTAAAAATAGTTGTTTTAACTTATTACTCACCAAAGGAGTGATGGCGAAACTAACTCTTAAAATTTGAAAAAGGTGAAAAAGTTTCTTAGATTCCAACTGAAAGCAAATTAGTATAGAAATATGTGGCTTATCAAAAGCCAATAATTTGAGCTGTATTTAAACTGATATACCATGTCTGTACCACATGTGAATCCTTTTTAGTAAAATAAACAATTTTCTAAGATTTGTCAAACTGCTGGCTGGGACTGTTCTAGCAGGATATAATCCTGGGCTATGACCCCTAAAGGCTGAGCTGTGGTTGGTTTTAGGAAAAAAAAAAAAATTAATATTGGCTTAAATAAATGTATATATAAGAATATTACCTCGAGCATCACAATCAGAATTTGATTACAACATAAATGATTGTAGTGAAGAATTAGAAATATAATATTATTTAAGTGAACTATCTGGTACAACTTAAAAGCTGTTTTGTTTATTATTAATAATTATTTATTCTTTACATGAGCATATATACTTAGTGTGCTTGTTTATTATTACATTATTATTGAATATTGATTAATTATATTAATATGTCCATCACTTGGTGATTTCAGGATTGTCAGAAATAAGACATTTTTGTCTTGTATGTGGTAAATCTTACCGTTACAAAGAAGGTTTATACAAACATCAAAGATTTGAATGCGGTAAAGAGCCGCAGTTTCACTGTAAACACTGTTCATATAAAGCAAAACATAAAGGTCACCTGAAGAGGCATATATTCAGCAAACATCTAAATTTGAAAGATTTGCCTTTAATTTAATTTATTTTATATAACTTATTATTTTATTGTATATATTTTTTTAAACTTTTTGGAGTGTTTAAATATTTGGAATTGTTAAAAAATTGTGATATATAATTTATGTTTGCTAATTACTACCTGATAATTATACATTTCCTTACCCAGTTGGATTCATTATATAATTTATTAATTTAGTGTTTTTTAACAATCACTTTGTAATATTCTGAACAGCACAGGGTTCTGCTACTTTTAAATATTTGAATTTACTTCAGAGTCAGTGATCAAGTTGAATTACGATTTTGATTAATTAGACATGCCTTTCTTTTTTACACAGGAGTCTATTCAAGATAGTTCACTAAATCTTTCAGGTCTCAAAAACTCCTAGAAAATTGAATTTCCCCTTCTTAAAAAGAATAATTTTAAATTGTGTTAAGGGTATTTACAAACTCCTTGCAATCATCTTTAGAAAATTTATTAATATCAATCTGCTGTCAAGGTTTCTGGAAATAGGAGTGAGAAGTTCGGTTCATGTTCATGGGAATTAAATTTACCAATGACTTCCCTCCATATGGTTTGACAAGCCAGACTGGATAGATACAAGAATTTACAGGATACACTGATATTCAATGAGCTTTATATGTAAAAAAAATCTATTGAGACATTCTATGTAACGGGATCCTTAATCACACAGAACTATATCATAATGGACAAGAGACTTCGTCTGAGATCTGTGCTATCAATATTAGTCAAGAGTTTATTCCTGACTAACTGGGTATCATCTATCACAACAATCATACTAAAAATTGGATACATTTTATTTAAGATATTTTAAATACACTTTTCTATTGTGGTCAAAAAATCAAGTTAGTTTTGATGATTTTTATTGTGAGGCATTCTAGAGGTTTTTATTTATTGGGGCTTAATATCCATATGTATTTCAACTAAGGCAGGAAGGATGTGTACTAAACCTTACAGGCTACTATTCTAAACTATTCTAGTCATAGTGGGATGACCAAAATTCATTCCGTTGGTTCGCCATGAAAATTGCTCTAGAGTTTTTCTATGCTTTTAATCATAAGGAGGTAGTAATTAGAATAAAAAGAGAAGGGAACTTAAATATGTATTTTATAATTATTGAATGTAGATAAAAATAATGAAGTTTAAGAAATAATGTTAAGTATTATACCATGACCATTTAAGTGTTATTGTATATTATTTCTTTTATTCATCTTTATGAAGTATTTGAATTATTGACCACTGTATTATGTGGTAATATGTTATTTTTCAGAACTTATATATAGACTTATTTGATAACTCAGAAGTAAGCCAACAGACGTTTGTTAAATATCTGTGGCACTTGTGAATATTCGTTAAGTGCAAAAATCTTATTTTAGAAAAAAACACAGTTTTTCACAATGATTCGCAAAATAATATCCATCTCTGTTATAGCCTTGTACATAAGTCCATTAGAAAGAAATAAGGAGTAAAAAGTTAGTTGTTGTTGATACCCATAACCCAAAATTCACAAACAAACTTGACACACAAAATGCATTTCATTTAAATGACTATTTAAAAGTGTCACAGATATATTAATGAAAAATTATGTTCTAGAGTTATTGTTGTACAATGCAAAGAATATTATGAGAATCATATTGTACATATTATTCAAATAAGCTTTTATCCATGTCAAAATTATTTTAATGATATAATCCTGTTATAAAAATAAATTATATGTTTTGTTAAAAGTTGATATTCACTTTTCTTTCAATAAAACCTGACTTTCTCAAATTATTAATATCCATTATAATTTAATGTAATTGTTATATTTATTAAATTTATTCTCTTTATAAAAAAAAAAAAAAATGAATGAAAAACATTGTTTACTGAATCTTCATAATCTCAATGGGTATTAACAAAGTATTTAATGATGAATTTTTAATGTTTTACTTTCTGTCCTAAGTTAAGAACTTTTGAATCTGAAGGGGTAAGTTTTAAAATAACTTATCTATCTCATTTTGGTTGTCTCTCTCATTCTTCTGAACTGTTTTGGATGAAATTTTTATAATATATACTCGACAGTTTAGAGTGTTGATGGTGTTATATATTTCACAGCATAATTATAGCATTGTTCATAGTTCTGGACTCCCTTCAAAGGGAATAAATCTTTAGCGTCCACTAAACCCATTGTTTATAAAACTGTTACGAAACATTTTCTTTATAGTCCAGCTTCTTAAGAAAAATTAAACAATATTTTTTAAAAATGTTTTCTTTGTTAAAAGCTCTGTCACTAATCCATTTTGTGGCAGGCTATATTTTTATTATGCCATTAAAATGTATTTTAAATGAGAAAATAGAGTGGCACAAAGCTAGCACTTGATATCTCAATATTCTGGTTGATATCTCAAAAAAAAAAAAAAAAATCCTTGCTTTATTGTCTCATATACCAACATCTAGGACAGGAAGGATAGATAACCCTACAGGTTACCAATTCATTCTTGCCAAGGTCAAGATTCATTCCGTGGGTTCCGGGATTTATATAACTCAGGGGGTTAAATTTATTTTGGGAAATAATTTTCAACTTTCCCAGGTAGAATATGAACCCACAACTTTCCATAACGAGACCCTCTCTCCCAACATGCTCAGCCGTCCAAATCTAGATTCTTTTACTCCATTTCATCATAACCAAGAAATGTTTTTTAATTATTACAAAGAAATATTCTTTATTATTATGTCAGATAAGAAGGTGAACATTTTATCTGAATAAATAAAAAAGATATGCTTAAAAAATCAAGAAAATAAAGTTGTAGCAGTTTATGATTCTTAATTATGTAGTAATGGTAAAACTTTTCTTTTTCTCTTTATTAATCTTTATTCACAACTACCAACATCTAAAATGACAAACCTGCAAATTAACATGGAGATATGGTGCTTTCAAAGCATCAATTTGAGCTATATTAAGGAAAAGTGATATTCTTGGCTAATACCATGCCCATGTCTAGTGTACATCTTAGCCAATATAATGAAGTATTAAATGATGATATTAATATATTGTATCTGATATTAAGTAATTTTCAAGTTATCTAACAGTCAAAATTGGCATGCCATTTTTTTTTCTACTTCAATGTTCTTACTTCAAGATTTCTGCTTATTACTAAGCCTTTTATTGTAATTATTATTATTATGATTTTTTATTTGTAATCTCGTGTTTTGCGATTTATGAACTGAGATGGGGAACAAGTCCAACCATTTTCAGCTTGGGTTCATGTTTTATTAATATTATTATTATTGAATATTAATTAATTATTCTAATATTTCAATCACTTGATTATTTCAGGTATTTCAGAAAAAAGCCATGTTTGTCATGCATGCGGTAAATGTTATCTAAGAAGAAAAGGTTTATACAATCATCAAAAATACGAATGTGGTAAAGAACCGCAGTATAATTGTACAGACTGTCCCTACAAAGCTAAGCTTAAAGGTCAACTTAAGAGGCATATATTCTCTAAACATCTCAATATTAAAACTTTTCCTTTTGTTTAATTCCTTCTGTAAAACATGACGGTTTTAGTTCTTTACTATGTTTTGGTATATTTGAAACAAATTTTTGTATTCTTTCTTTTTTATTGTTTTGAGATTTAATAGAGATTTATATTATTCTTTTTATTTTTATCATTTATATTTGCTGATTAAACCTTTCTGATTATAAGTTTTTTCGCTGAGTTGAATTAGTTTTCTATGATTATTATTTCTATTGTTTGAACTGACAGTTGTTTGAATAAAGGTGAAAAATGACCCCAATTGTTTTAAAATTGAACTGTAATTTGTTTAGTTATAGTCTTGTTAATTAACTGTAAGGATTGCAATATAATTTTCCTTGAAGGGTCTCATAATTGACCAAGTATTTATGATATAGTTATATTTAAGTTTATTATTATCTTATTGTATTTGACTCTTGTGCTTCGTAACAGCTAAAGTTCACAAATATTAAACCAGTTATAATATTAAATTTATTTGTTAATGACTTTTATTATGATTTAAATAGAAATGTTTCAATCTTGTTGTACCTTTGATGTGTAAGAATTTGTTAAAAACCCTTGTTTCTTTCTTTTAAATGTAAGCTATGTTTATGTTGATAATTACTATGTGTAAGTGTTTAGTCTTCTTGTCTGAAGAACAAAAAAGGAAATTCAAGTTCTATTTTTTACATTATATTTGATTATTTATCACATTCTGAGTATCACACAAATTCAGGTATGTAATAAGTTGTATGAATTTAGGTAATATATCCTTTGGAAATAAACAATTCAATCAAACAGGTAATCATAAAGAAATAAATAACATGAGGACATAGATGGTCAGCAGGATTAAGCTATTTAATTTGAAAATTTATCTCCTACAAAAAATTGAATCACAGGTAAGTGAAAAAAAAAAAGAAGAAAAAAACATATTGTTTGTGAGATAGCCAATTCTGCTATGTGCATTTTAGCACCTTCTATGACATTAAATACAAAATGTGTTTTGATGTACATGTGTAATTACTTTTTGGGCTAAAATCATAAAAGTGTTTTATCAAAACCTGATCCAAGCTGAATTTGGGTTTTTATAGTACAGAAATGGTCAGGGATGCAGTCAAGTATAATTAACACATACAAGTTTTTAAATTTAAAAAAACTTTATATCTGGAGTGCTGATATTTCAACGTGCCTTGCAGGTCTTCTTCAGGGCTAAAATAACAAAAAATGGATGTGACCAAGATGATACATCTTTGTAACATCTTGGTCAAATTCATTTTTTGTTATTTTAGCTATGAAGAAGACCTGCTAGGCAAATACAAACACAAATGCAGGTCGCACTCCAAATATAAAGGTTTTTTAATTTAACAACCTGGATGTGTTAATTATACTTGACTGCACCCCTGATCATTTCTCTACTATTACATCATACAGTTAACTATAGAATTGACTGTTTCATTTGGGTTTTTACATTAGACACGGATTTCATTTTAGAATGAAACCTGCAAAAAAACCTAAATAGAAAAAATGCTATCTCTAACGATATGAGCATTGGTGTCAATGGGGCATCCCCTAAAACATGTTCCATGTTATTCTTTCTTTAGCAGACAGGCTCAAGGGGGCCAGTTTTTCTGTAGTTGTACTCTATGTGTTAGTGGAATATTTTATTCTTACATTATAACATCTTTGTTGTTTCATTTAAAAAAAAACAGTGGACCATCATGCTTTTGAGCAGTTTTTATATTGTTTTATCTATTGTCTCTAGGCCTAATTGTAATGAGATGAAAAGGTATGCCAGTTTTTTTTTTTATTTATTTTTTTTTTTAACCATAAATAAAGGCGGTTAATGACTGGTTGGAAAATTACATTTAACTGTAATATGGATTATGGATCAAAAATTAGAATTTTTATAGTTCACTTTTAAATCCACCTATTTTTAGGAATATAGCAGAATGAAAATAAACTGACATGAATATTAACTTTGAAAAAAAAAAAAAATACAAAATTAATTTCAATAAATACAATTTATAAAAAAAACAATGCTTTTAAATGAACAAATATTTGATTTTGAGTATTGAATATTCATACGTGTATAAAGTATTTATTTTTAATTTTTATTGTCACTTCTGCTCCCCAATAGTTCATTGGAGCTTACAGTGGTTTGTCTCTTATCTAAATTCTGTTGTGGCACCAAATGATCAGTGCTTCAATATTTTTCTTGACTTCAAGAATTTCTTTTAACTAACAACCTTTTTCTGATGGCTCTAACTATGGGCAGACTTTTAGGAAATGTTAACAAAAGAGATTTGTTAACAAAACACTTCTGGCATCCAGATCTTGCAGTTAATAACCATCAGGGATTGGCAGTTGTCAATTTAAAGTCACCTTATTAATTATATATTTATGAACATGCTTGTAATATTTTGTTTTTATTTATTAAATTCATTAATAAACAACCTGTTTGGAGCATAGATATTTAATATTTGTTTTTTTAAATAGTTTTTGTTATTATTTTTTAGTATAACACAAAGATTTATTCATTATTAAACTATTTTTGCTCTTTTACTAATGTATTCATCGCTTATCTATTTCAGGGCTGTCAGAAAAAAGACACACTTGTAGTGCATGTGGTAAATCTTACCGCTACAAAGAAGGTTTATACAATCATCAAAAGTATGAGTGTGGTAAAGAGCCGCAATTTCAATGTCCACATTGCCCGCATAAAACTAAACATAAGGGGAATTTAAAAAGTCATATTATTAGTAAACACAAGATATGCAATTTCTGATATTTATTAACTCTCTCTTCAGTTATATACGTTAAATATAATTTTGGTTTTTGTATTTTTTTTTTAATTTCTTGCTTGTTATGATTTATTTCAAAGTATCTGTGAAATTAAGGTATTGGCTTTATGTTATTTTTTAATATTAACCTGTATTTTTTAAAAATGTTTTAGCTAAATTATCTAAGGAATTTTATGTATTTTTCATTTTTTTTTTATTATTTATTTATTTTTTATTTATTTTTTTATTATTTTTTTTTATTTATTTATTTTTTTTTTATGTCATTTTATTATAGCTGTTAAAATGATTATTTGGCTTCACCAAATCTATTTGTCCTCAAAATTGTTTCTTTAATTTTAATTTTTATTTTTTTACTAATAAAAAATTTGATAACTGAGGGATTGATCACTTCAATAAAAGGAGTATCCAAATTTCATATAATTAGAAGGTAGTTGTAGAAAAAGTATTACTTTGAAACCACAAAAGATGGCTCCCAAGCAGACATATTGATTTAGTGTCAACCATAGCCATACCAGGTATGCAAGTTTAAAATGTCGTTATAATTCCAATAGAATGCGCTCTTAGCCTATTGAAGGATTTGCTTATCTCTAAACGCTATTTTGTTTGTTAGTCATTTGTTTACAAAAGTCAGTTGTTTTTAAGTCGTTTACGTGGACGTATCATACCTTTCTTTGGTGTTAAAAATGTCTAATTTTAAGCCAAATAAAGAGCATTTGCGGCATGTCATGATTTTCTTATTTAATCAAAAGAAAAAGGCATCTGAATGTCATCGAATTCTTGTTGAGACTTATGGCGATGTTGCTCCAACCGTCAGGACATGTGAACGTTGGTTTCAAAGTTTCAAACGTGGTGATTTTGATGTTACTGATCAAAAACGAGAAAATCGACCAAAAAAGTTTGAGGACTTCGAATTGCAATCTTTATTAGACGAAGACAATACCCAAACCCAACAAATGATGGCAGAACAGTTGAATGTCACTAGGCAAGCCATTTCCGATCGCCTGAGAGCTATGGGAAAGATTCAAAAGGTTGGAAAATGGGTTCCACATGAATTGGACGAACGACAGATGGAAAAAAAAAAAAACTGTGTGCGAAATGCTGCTTTTACGCCACGAAAGAAAGGGTTTTTTGCATCGAGTTGTAACTGGCGATGAAAAATGGATTTATTTTCAGAATCCCAAACGAAAAAAAAATCATGGGTAACGCCAGGACAACCATCCACATCGAGTGCAAGACCGGATCGTTTTGGGAAGAAGACAATGCTGTGTGTGTGGTGGGATCAGAAGGGAGTAGTCTACTACGAGCTTCTCAAACCCGGCGAAACAGTCAATACCGAGCGCTACCGACAACAAATGATCAATTTGAGTCACGCATTGATTGAAAAACGCCCAGAATGGGCTCACAGGCACGCCAAAGTCATTCTTCAGCATGATAACGCTCCTGCACATTCAGCCAGATTGACTAAGGAAACGATTTCTTCGCTTGGTTGGGAACTCCTACCCCACCCGCCGTATTCACCTGACCTGGCGCCTTCTGATTATCACCTCTTCTCATCGATGGGACACTCATTGGCGGAGCAACACTTCAACAATTTCGAAAACGTACGAAAATGGCTCGATGAATGGATTTCAAATAAAGATGAAGCATTCTTTTGGAATGGTATCCATATATTGCCCGAGAGATGGACAAAATGTGTAGAAAGCGAGGGTCAGTACTTTGAATAAAATATATTATACTTTTTTTTAAATTACTGTGTATATATTTTAAGAAATAAACGACATTTTAAACTTGCATACCTGGTATATAAAAATCTGAAATTCTGTTTAGTTCTGCAAATTATTAAATAAATTATAACATTTTCTTATGTGACCTTAAAAATGATGAAGACTTTGTGATAATTAATTTAGAATCTTAAATAGGAAATTTCACTTCAATGCCATCAGTGATGATTCCAAATATTGCCATGTTGACTACAATATCTACAATATTGGCAAATAGTATAATTCAAAAAGCAAAATGCTTTGTCGATTGTGATTGCTGTTGCTGTTGATGATTTGCTCCTTACCATTCTAAATATTAACTTAATGTTCAATACCTATCACGCTGACAGAGTTCAACAAAGCTCTATGAAAAATCCATATTACCTATTCATCCATCATAATAAATGACTTTGAACCTGTTTCACTTTTGGACCTATTACCCACAGCAGGTTTGAATAAACATTAAATTCCATTTCCCTCTTTCCCCATATTCCTCATTGAACAAGAGAATTAATGTTATGATAATAGCAGTTAACTATGAAAGGAGCAATCATCGATTGTTTGGGCGTTTTTATGACTTTTTTAAAGAAGAATAGTTTACAACTGTTATATAATATTGAATTAAAGTACATTTGTTAGCAACAAGATGCCAATGTTACTTCAAAATATATCATAAATGATTGACAGTGTTTATTGTAATATTTATTTATTTTTTTTTTGTTTGTTGTTAGGTTATTTTTTTGAATAATAAAAAATAATACTTCCTTGTTTTGGTATTCTTCAATGTGTTTATGCCAATTTTTCTGTCTTCCTTTGCTTTGCCTTACTCACTGTTTTTTATTTTTTCAGCAATAGTAGGTTTGGAATTTAGTAAAAATAAATTACTCTTGTAATAATTTTATTAAGTTAATCCAATTTCAATTTTTATCCAATTCAATCAATTATTCAATTTTATTTGAATTTCTTTAAACACTCAATTAGTTTGAAAAGGTTGTTTCATTAGAAATTTGAAAGTAATGTTTCATATTTTTAAATTTCCATGTCTGCTTGTAGATTATATAAAAACAATTATATATATTCTTCCTATACATTTTTTTTTAAATACAAATAATGGCAGAATACAAGTATTGTATACCTCTTAAACAGTTTTGTTTGTATCAGTATTGTATTTTTCATAATTTATAAAAACCCCCTTGAAAAGATCCTTATTTTTGTAATTTTGTATGTCCCAATAGTTAAAACATATATCTAATATATAAACTTTGTTATAAGATATATCCTATATCGATCAGGAAAATTAATTTGTGTCCTAGCTTGATGCGATCCTAATGTAAGTAAGATCTTATTTAGCTATATATTCAAATAATTAAAATATAATGGTATAATTTTATCTGTTATTCTAATTCTAAGTTATTTTTTATCTTACAGGTTTTCAAAAAGAGTCAACTACTCTGAAGGTTTACGAATGTCTTGTTTGCGACAGGAAATATAAGTCCAGACAAGGTTTATATATACATAAGAAATATGAATGTGGAAAAGATCCCCAGTTTAACTGTCCCCACTGTCCATATAAAGCCCGACAAAAGTGTAACATCAAAAGCCATATAATATCCAAACATTTAAATATTACTATATAACATTTTAAAAGTTTTTATTTGATCTTAATCGTTGATTTCTTACCTACAATAAAACTATTTTTAATCGTTGATTTCTTACCTACAATAAAACTATTTTTTTCTGTAGTGCTTATTTTTTCATATTTAATCTACAATGGAATATTTTCCATAGTACTTCACCTTATAGGTATCACGCATCCAGAAGGAAAGAGGCATGACTGGAAATTTATTTTTGTGTTAGATTTAAAATTTGAAAGACAATGTAGTAATCTTCATAATTAAAAGCCTACTAAGTTTGTTTTGTCACAGCAGGTGCTAGATAACTAACTTTCAATAAATAATTGAAAATTTCTGCTCAATATTTTTGGGTTGCATGCCTTAATAAAGGTTTAAATATAAAAATAAATGCAATAAAATTTAAAATTTTTATTCTTCCTTTATGGATGTGCAATATATTGAATTAGTTTATATATATTTTTTTTTCAATACTTAAAATTTATTTCAGACCTTCAGTAATACATTCTAAATTTAGACATGCTAATTTATTCAATTCTACTTTATTTATTTATTTTTTTATTAGCACTATAAACACTAATTGCATGATGTATTAGTTGTTGGTACAAAAATGGTGTCTATATATATATAATCTTGTCAAGCATTCTATATGTGGGTTTCCTTATAAATTAAATAGACTTAAATTAACAGGTTGTAATAATGCACTTTGCAAAAAAGTGATCTCCCAAACTGATAATCAGGAGATTAAGAGTTGGAATCTGGCTGTAGTAAGATTGTTCTATTAAATTTAATAATTAGGGAATTAATGTCCTACCACCCAGAATAAATTTTCTCCCAGCCAGAAAATCACTGTATTGCCTAATTGGCAAGAAAAGGGATAAAAAAAACTTAATTAACATTATAGTAGCACCATGCCTCAATATGAAACTCTCTATTTATTTATTTTTTTTCATGGTAATCTATTACTAAATGTAACTCTTTTGTAGTGATAACATTAACTTTTTTGCTTATCTCTCTTTTTTGAAATGTAACTTGGTCTGTGGATCACAATCCAAATTTATTCCAACTGTGGCAGGATAGGAATGGCTAATATTATTCACAGGTTTAAGGTTGATTTTATCTGTTCATCCTATTTTGCCAAAATAAAGAATGTGACTGTCACAAAAAGAAATGTCACATTATATTGTACAATTAAATATATTACTGACTTTTTGGTGGAATAGATCCTGTCTTTGAAAGGTATGTTGTTTTTTACTACTGATCTGGTTATATGTCCCAATAATATATCTTGTTATAATTTAAAAAAATGTTTATAGGATTATAATTTTTTATATTTTTTACAGGAGCAGCCCCTCGTCACAAATGTGAATGTGGTAGAGCATATCGTTACAAAGAAGGGTTATACAATCACAAAAAGTATGAGTGTGGAAAAGATCCACAGTTCCAATGCCCCCATTGTTCTCATAAATCAAAATTAAAAAGTAATTTAAAGTCGCATATAGCACTTAAGCATTTATTTATTTAATAAATTTTTTATTATAAGAATTATATCTGATAGTCATTTGTAACAAATATAAAGTATTTCAAAATTAATATTAATGAAAAAAATTATTTGATCGCTATTTATCGTTTAGATTCTTAATTGTAATAAGAATCAATTTCTATTAAATATGAGTTATAGAAACTTGTTGAGCAACTACACTGATTTTACAGTATCATATTTTATAATGTTTCAGATAAGCTTGTTTATATTAGAAACAAGCTTCAATTGAGTGAGAAGTAGCATTGTTTGCTGTGCATGATGTTTTGATAAATAATTTGAGTGTTGATTTTCCTTTCTTATCTCTCTCATTATCATCATCACATCTTCAGCATCATCTTTGTCCTATCTCTCACCTATTATTAGTACAATGTTTTAATTAATTTATTATTTTGAAATCTAATCAAACCTATACAAGGAATATTGTCATTGTTACTTATAAATGTATTGTTTTGTAATTTTCTTCAAATGTAATGATTTTCAAAAATTATATTTAATATTTCAAAACTTATACTATTTTTCTTTTCATTGGATTCCTTATTTCATTAAAATTCCTTTTCCCACTCTTATGCTACAATATATTAAACTGTGTTTAATTTAAATTTTGTTCTGCATTTTGAACAAACATTCATCCCAAAGAAAAGAATAATTATTGTTTGCATATTTTTTTATATTGCTTGTAAAAACTTTTTTAATATATTATGTTACATACATTGTGTAATAAATGTTTATTGGTTACAGGTACACCTAATCGACATACATGTTTAACATGCGGTAAAAGTTATAGGTATAAGCAAGGATTCTACCGCCATCAAAAATATGAATGTGGAAAAGAGCCAAGATTTCATTGTCCTCACTGTCCATACAAGGCTAAGCAGAAATACAGTGTAAAAAGTCATATAGTTTTAAAACATGTGAAACCAAGAGCTTGAAAGTAGATTTTTTTATCAAAGTTAAATTATTTTTATTAATTTTATTTGCGGTTTAACATATTATATTGTATGAAATAACCATTATAATTTGTTATTATTTTATTTTATTATTATTTTTTTTTAATAGATGATAAATTTATTAGTCATTAATTTTTTTCTAGATATATGACAAAACATTTATCCAGTAAACATGTATCCTGAACTAAGTTAAATTATCCTTATACATATAGTTTGTGGTTTGGTATACTATACTTTTATTGTATTTGCAGTCAGAATAATAATTTATTATTATTATTTTTTTTTTATCAATGGTAAATTTATTGGTTATAAATTTTTTTTCGAGTTAAACATGTGTGCTGAACCAGTTGTAATGATGTGTACGTACATAATCTGTAAATGACAAAACATTTATCCAGTATCACAACACTTAATTTAAAATGTTTTTAATTTAGGAGGAATGTCATTAAAGCCCTCAGGAAAACTATAATTTGCTATCAGAGGCTTCTCTAACTTTTTATTCTTAAAAAAACTCATGATACAAGAACTATTTCCAGAACTTTTTTAAGTACTGTTTATATTTACATAGTTGAAAAAAAAAATGAAAGTCCTTTGTTTAATTTATTATTGAAAATTAATACTCGAAAATCATTAGATCATTCAATGTTGCATTGGATTTCATCAGAAATTTAAATAATCAATAATAATGGTGAAAAACAATTAATTTTGTCAGACAAATTAGTCTACCTCTTATTATATGCAGTTTTTTTCCCCATGTTGAATCCTGGTCTAATAAATAAAAAAAAGCCATTCTATAAAGAAAACTAAGCAACAATTTATTATTACGTGAAGATAAAATTTCCTTGTTGTGTCGTCAGTTTTATAGGACTGGGAATCAGGGCTGTTCACAAAAACCTATGCCTTCTAAAAGCCTCTTTCTACGAGATTATGAGGTAAAATTCAGTTATAAAATGCCTGGCAGGATTTCTGTATAATACTAATTTTAGAATTTTGAAAGCTTCAAATTGATAGAAGCCTATATTGCCGGAATGTCACCATCGAAGAATTGAACCAACAGTGGGTGACTACTCTGAAAGAGAGTATTTTTAGAAAGGTTTTACAACCGTTGGTACATTTTGTAATAAAATAAGTCCTTCCATACTGTATGGTTTCAAAAACTCTCAGGGATTGTAGGCTTTTAAAGTGCTACAGCTTTGGTAAATATCCCCTATGTTCCAGACATGGCATTCCACGGACTTTTGAGCATGTTGTCATGGCAAGCACTATTCATGAGCAACTGAGGTTCAAGTTATTAGAACCTAAGATTCAGTATCGCTATATAATTCTTATAAATGCCAATCTATACATTATAAACTTTTTAAATTTAGTTTTTTTCTCAATCTTTGATTTATTTTTACTTAAAGCCAAACAAAATAGTCATCTGAAACAAAATGATTTATTAATTTCAAAAAGATGGTTGGGTTGGATTCTACACACATTATACTTATTAAATATTATAAATATTTTACTTTATTGTGTGCCGATGTTCACCTCATAATTTTTTATACTTCCTCCTTCAATTCTGTTTTTACTCTGCCTATTGCATTCTCAATTTTTTATTTTATTTACTATTCTTTCTCCTATAACATGCTTAAATATTTTAAGCATTCTTCCATTTCACTCTTACTGTTATTTAGCATTCTATCAATCTATACCTTCTATATATTTGGCAGTTTAGCATTAAAATTCTAATTTTGTCTTTTGTGCATTAAAATAAACTTATTTTAGGTCCACGTCATTATAACTGTCATCTTCTTGATATAACATAATCTAAGCTCAAATCAATTCATACCTACAATCTCTCTATAATTATTTACTTTAAAGGGCTGTTTATAATGGAATTATTTATCATATATTTTTATTCAATGCATTACATTTTTTTTCTTACATTTTCAAATTCAAGTCATACAAAACATCATATTGATCCAGTTCTAGTGTTAGTTCAGGAGTTAGGAATTTTGCTGCTTGAGTCCTGTTGTTAGCTTTCTTGTTAGAGTTTTATATAAAAATTATATTAATAGTTTATTTATTTATTTTTTTGGTGTTTACAGAAACTCAATATTTTAAAATTGGTCAAATTGGACTTACACCAATTTCATTCCAACTGGGTCATAAACACAAAGTTTTATCACTCAGAAGGTACTTAGTACAAAATGTCTTTGATATAATTTAAAATTGTCTAAATTCTTTATTCTTCCTTATTTCAATGCTTTAATAAATTTTTCCAATAGTCTGAAGTATGTAGTATTTAACATCAATGAACTTTGTTAATGTGTATTTATATTTATTTGTTTGGTATATGCTAGACGATTAAAATGTTTTATGAAAGTTATTTGTAAAAAATCTATGAAACTTGTTTGGTGGTGAAATTATTAATTTAATATTTTTATTTTGTTCATCGAAGAATAAAGTCTTTCATATCATCGCAGAACATTGTTATGTTTAAATTTAATATTCTATTTGTATTATTTAATTTTTAATATTTATTATTATTATAAACAAATATAAATAATAATGTAGAAGTATTGATATGTAAAATGAAAATAAATAAAAAATAATTTTTTATTCAATATCATTTATTTAATATTTTGTACCAGTTGTAATATTATAATTTTATGTTATACTTTTTGAACATTTTTACATTTTAATTATTTTTAGTTTTAGGCATTAGGCATGTGTGCTCCTGTGGAAAAAGTTACAGGTATAAAAAGGGTTTGTCACTTCACCAAAAGTATGAATGTGGTAAAGAACCAGGATTTTATTGTCCTCACTGCCCTTACAAGGCTAAACAGAAAGGAAGTTTGAAAAGCCACATTGCTCTGAAACATCTTAATCTGCCTGATGAATTAGGCATTCCTCTGAAATCCAGAATTTCTAATTAATGTTTAAAAACTCTGTTAATAAATAAAGATGTTTTAATTTCATTTATTTATCTATTTCCTTATTGCTTATACAATTGAATATTTAATTTAAAATTTCAAAAAGAAGTGAAACATTATTACCTTTCTTCTGTTTTTTGTTATTTGGATTATACATCAATTAAAAATGTTTTCATTCTGTTAAAGTGAAATGAAATTCCCTAAACTGAGAATAATCATATTGTGCTTTGAATAATTAAAATTATAAAAATAAAATAATAAAAATTTAAATTAATAAAAGAATAAAAAGTAGAGAATTAAAATTTCAAAAATGTTTGTAACATATATAGGAGGCGAGTTCAGCATAGCTTATGAACACTACATAGCACACCCAAAATTTAAATTGTGAGGGATACTCACTTGAAAAATACATTTTCTTATTTTTTGATTGACACATTTTAAAAATAATTTCTGACTCATACCGTTATAATCTGGTAATGTTAATTGAATTTCACTGTCACTTGTATAATAGAATTTTAAAAAAAAGAAATGAATTCCTTTCTAGGTCAGCTTTATTTTAGCTGACTTAGGAAGTTCTACAATAAATTTTGGGATCCCCTTTACAAATAGTTTTCAACAGCAATCTTATGTTTATCATGTTCTTATGAGTTTAAAATTCAACAAAGATCTCGATTTAATCTTTATTTTAAAAAGTTTTTCTGCCTAAGTCAATTTATGTTAGAGTAAATTAATTTTTTTAAGTTGTTTAATTCGTCATAAATTTAAGAATGAATACTTATTTAAAATATTGTGTATTTCAGGTAACTCAGAGGCTTATAAATGCTTCTGTGGTAAAACTTACCGTCACAAACAAAGTTTAGTCTTCCATATGAAGTATTCATGTGGTAGGGAGCCACAGTTCCAATGCCCGTATTGTCCATATCGTGCAAAGCAAAAAATTCATTTGAAGTCGCATATTGGTTTCAAACATTCAGATATTACCAACCTTCAACAACTGGAGAACTAAGTGTCAATTAATCACTTTTATTAGAAACATCTTAATTTTTTTTTTTTACTTAAAAGTATAGTCTGGTATATACTGAAATAAGTACCTCAAATTAACATAAGATTTATATCATGGATCAGAATTTTTGTGAGTTCTAGTTTTCAAAAGAAAATTTTTGTGTATGGATCTAATGCCTAATATTTTAGTGATTACATTCATTACATTATTATACAATCATTATGTTCAAATGTATTAGTAAATAAAATTTATATTTTTATATTCAGTGAATCATGCAACAGTTTTAACATTTTTTTTTTTCAAGTCAGTAATTGATCATAACGCATTCTGGTACACCTCATTTATTTTTTAAAACCCTAAAGGTGGATACTACACATCTGCAGGTATAAATAAACAGGTAACCTGTGGCGGGTAGACCTGTCATTTATACCAGTAGATGTGTACCTGCCTTAAATGTTTCTTGTTTAAAATATTTTTATTTTTATGACCAAATGATCAGCATAATACATTATATCAGCATTGTAAAAGTTTATTTTTGAAAAGTTGCTTTCAATATGTTTTTTCTCCCACAGTGTTAATAGCAATTACCCTCAAGTAGGTCTAATTATCAATTTTTTGAATTATGGTATTTAGACACTGTTTTATTATCTAATAATTATCTAATATTTAAACAAGGTTATAAATGGAACTATCCATGTTATTACTCCTTTTCCTAATATTATTATAAAAGAAGTAATTGTTAACGATTAAAAATAACTGTTTATGATGCTTAGGACATCCTTAAGGTGCATTATTATTACTTTTAGTTAGCATGATAAACAAAACTGCATCGAATGTCAACCTTTTCAAAGTTTAATTTTCAACTGTATATTTCAGGCTTTCAACAACATCATATTTGTGGTTGTGGAAAAAAGTATCAATACAAGAAAAGTTTGGCATTTCACATAAAATATGAATGTGGCAAAGAACCTCAGTTCCAATGTCCATCCTGTCCTTACCGAGCTAAGCAAAAAGGGCATTTGAAGACACATATTGGCACTAAACACTCAAAGTTCCAAATATATTTGAATCAAATAGATAAATTGTAATTATTTTATATAAATAGACTTTTCAATATTAAAAAAGAAAAAATTATCTTCGTTTAGATCAAGGATCAAAGTGAGAGAACAAGGTACATGTTTTTTGGATATGTATTTTTTACATCAGTATGTACCAAGTCTTTATCAAGAGCCACTATTTACTGCACTGAAATTGTTATTATTAATGGGTCACACTAGATTCTAGTATGACCTTGAAGCGGAAATGTAATATTAAAAATATTGATATTAATGTTGGTTATTAGTGAGTAACTATAATAATTTTTACAAGAGGTAATGGAGGGTTACACTCTTGAAACCCAGGTAGTCCCCTGTAAAAACATGTACCATGTTAAAAAAAATAATATTACTTTTCAAAATGCGATCCTAACGGTAGAACTATTAATGTTATTATTTGCTTTTCTGGCTGAGGCTAATCCCAATACTTTTTATACTGTTGGTTATTCGGTTATTTTGCATTCTACGAACTTTAGTCATCCATGTTAATGTTTAAGGATTAGCTATGTCTATTGCTTACTGAATGGGATAACATTTTAAATGTTTCATGTGTTTTTTGTTTTATAACAATTGTTTATTAAAATTATTTTATTAATAATATTTCTATAAATTATAAAACTTATTTATTTTTATCTTGATTTAATGTTGGATGTAACTTTTCATCTATTTTTATTTTATTTTTTCTCTAATTGTTCTCCTTAGTAAATATTCAATAATGTTCTCTTTAAATATTTTATAAAGAAGATTAACCTGATACTACTCAACTTTTTCAGCTTAATCATAATGGAAAACAAAAAAAATTGCAATAACTTTATTGTGTGAATTCTTAAAGTGATTTATGGATTTATTTGATAGTAAATCTATATATTATTGGTCATATAAGATATGGATCTATAATGGTGATTTCTATCAATATACATTTGCATTTCTCAATTCTGATAAATTTTGATTTAAATTTTTTTACCTGCTTCCTTTATTGAACAATATATTCAAAATCTCAACAATTGGTAACATCAGTTTAAAAATTCCAGTAATACGAATATAATTTTATGTTTTTAGTGTGTATATACATAATTTATAATATTTGATTATTTTTTTCTCATATAAATTTCTTTCTACAAAAGTTGCATGATTATGATAAACATCTATTGATAAAAGTTTCATCAAATCCAATGAAAAAAAAACAAAAAAACTTAGGAAATATAAAAAAATTTTAATGAGTGGTCACAACATTTTAAATCTAGAATATAATATCTGAACACTTAAAAATTTGTGTTATATTGCATGATTTATGAACCATTTGAAATAATAGGCACTGTATACTTATTTTATATAAGCTGTATCTTCTATAAATCAACTATTCAAATATACATTTCAGGCTTTCATCAGCATCATATTTGTGGTTGTGGAAAAATTTATCAATACAAGAGGAGTTTGGCATTTCACATAAAATACGAATGTGGCAAAGAGCCTCAGTTCCAATGTCCATACTGTCCTTACCGAGCTAAGCAAAAAGGGCATTTGAAGACACATATTGGCACTAAACACTCAAAGTTCCAAATATATTTAAATCAGATCGATAAATTGTAAATTATTTTATATATAAACTTCTAAATTAAAAAAAAATAAACAAATAAAATAATATTACTTTTCAGAATAAAATAATAAAAAAAATAGTTGTTATTGAGTCATGTATTTATTATATTATAGATAGGATCAAATATGTTCATCATATTACTGTGTTTAATTATTGAATGATTGATCCTATTTAACAATTTAAGAATTTTAATGACATTACAACATTTTTCACTTTCAAATTTACTTAAAAAAAAAAGAAAAAAAAAAAAAAAAAAAAAAGTCATTTAAGTTACATTCCATTTTATATGTATAATTAAACTTCAGGATGTTAGAACTATTAATGTTATTATTTGTTTTGGCTATTATATTGTTGGTTATTTGTTCTTTGGTCATCCATATTAATCTGTAAGGGTTAGCTATGTCTATTGCTTACTGAATGGGATAACATTTAAAATGTTTCATGTTTTTTTGTTTTTTTTTACAACAATGGTTTATTAAAATTGTTATATAAAAAATATTTCAATAAATTATCAAATTTATTTATTTTTATCTGGATTTAACTTTGGATATAACTTTTCATCTATTTTTTTTTTAATTGTTCTCCTTGGTATAAATATTTTATTAAGAAGATTAACCTGATACTAATCAACATTTATTTCAGCTTAATCATAAAGAAAAAATGGCAAGAACTTTATTGGGTGAATTCTTTAAATGATGTATAGATCTGTAAGATAGTCAATCTGTATGGTATTGGTATGTAAGATATGGATCTGATTTCATATATATATATATATATATATATATATATATATATATATATATATATATATATATATATATATATATAATATTTGATTATTTCATACTTATTTCTTCAAATGTATGATTATAATAAACATCTATTGATAAAATTTTCATCAAATCAAACTTTCTGATTTCGAGAAAAAACCAAACAAATTGTAACTGGATTTCAACTTAAGAAATATAGAAAAATGTTTTCACGAACTGCCGTAGCAGTTAAAATCTACAATATAAGATTTAAACTCTTAAAAATTTGTCTTGTATTGCATAAGTTATGAACCATTTGAAATAATAGACAATCTACTTATATTTTACATCAACTGTATCTACTATATATCAACTATTCAACTATACGTTTCAGGCTTTGATCAGCGTCATATTTGTGGTTGTGGAAAAGCGTATTTATACAAGAAAAGTTTGACATTTCACATAAAACTTGAATGTGGCAAAGAAGCTCAGTTCCAATGTCCAACCTGTCCTTACCGAGCTAAGCGAAAAGCACACTTGAAGACACATATTGGCACTAAACACTCATCTGTATTTCTCAATTCTTATGATCATTGATTTAAATTTTTTTATCTGCTTCCTTTATTAAACAATATATTTAAATGTCATTATATTTGTATAATATTCGATTATTTTAAATTTATTTCTACAAAAGTTGTATGAGTATGATTAAGATACTAACAAAATTCTGATTGAATCCAACTTTATGATTTTGGAAAACAAAAATTTTTTTCAACTTAAAAAATGTTTACATGAACGGTCACAAGCTGTTAAAATCTACAATATAAGATCTGAACTCTTAAAAATTCGTCTTATATTGCATAAGTTATGAACAATTTAAAACGAAACTCAATCTAGTATATATTTATTTTAAATCATGTATCCCATAAACCTTTTTTACATGTCTATTTGTCTTTCTTTCTTGATAATTTCTTCTTAATCTCTTTTAATAATCTTAGCATTACATTTTTCACAGAACCAAGACATAAGTGTGATGTTTGCTTCAAATCTTACCGTTATAAAGAAGGCCTTTACAATCATAGAAAATATGAGTGTGGAAAAGATCCCCAGTTTAAATGTCCATACTGCCCATACCAAGCTAAGCGAAAAGGACATTTGAAGACACATATTGGCAATAAACACTCATCTGTATTTCTCAATTCTGATTAATGTTGATTTACATTTTTTTTTTTTTTTTTAATCTACTTCCTTTATTGAACAGTATATTTAAAATGTCGAAATATATGTATAATATTTGATTATTTAAAATTTATTTCTACAAAAGTACGAATATTTTATGATAATGATAAATATCTATTAATAAAATTTCCATCGAATCTAATTATGTGATTTCGCAAAACAAAAACATATTGTCCAACTTCAATAATATAGAAAAATGTTTGCATGAATAGTTGCAAGCTGTTAAAATCTATAGTATAAAATTTGAACTCTTAAAAACTTGTCTTATATTGCATAAATTATGAACCATTTAAAACAATAGTCAATATACCTGTATACATATAAAATCATAATCAACATTTGGTACAATTAAATATTAACTTATAACTTTTAATTACATGGCATTAATTTTTTTTTAAGTGTTGATATATTGAATTTACTTTGAAGATAAACATAAAAATTTACTTTGAAGATTCTTGAATTTGATTTGATTTTTTTATTTTTTATTATGATTTTTATGAGTTTTTTTTTTTTACCTTTTAACCTTTTTTACATGTCTATTTTTCTTCTTTTCTTGATAATTTTTATTTAATCTCTTTTAATAATCTTAGCCTTATATTTTTCACAGAATCGAGACATACGTGTGATGTTTGCTTCAAATCTTATCGTTATAAAGAAGGCCTCTACAATCATAGAAAATATGAGTGTGGAAAAGATCCCCAGTTTAAATGTCCACATTGTCCATATCGAGCTAGGCAAAAGGTTCATCTGAAAACGCACATTGGCATCAAACATTTTTCTTTATGCAACTAAAAAATAATCTATGTATCAGGTTTTTGTATTTTTATAATAGATTGATTTAACTTATTATTGAAGAACAAAACAAAGTATATATATTTTTATTATTGGGAAAATAAAATAATAAAGATAGAGCTGAAAGTATTTAATCTCATATTTTTAATTTGCAAATCTTCTTCGTTGAAGTAGAGAGAGTGACATAAAAATGACACTTGGCAATTTAATTGAAACGAAACATCTTAGTAAATAAATAAAAGGTTGCTGTTTCCTGAATTATATTTAATTGTCCTGCTATCGTACATTGTGTAGCTTTCTAAATTTTCCTGTGTGCTCATCTTTTTTTGGGCCAAATATTCTATTGTACTAAAAATAGAAGCACATGATCACATTTACCTCACAGGAAATAGAGTTATATTTTTTTACTGAGATGTAATCATCTAACTACAGGACAATACAATTTTAAACAATTAACAATTTTGACTATCAAACTTCTCTTATGTAATGGTAAATTTCTGGTCTAATGGTTCCCTGCTTTCATTTTTAATATATGGAAATATTGCTAATCATTGCTAATCAATACTTCTGTAGAAATACAAAAATGTTTGGCCAATTTATTTATTTTTCAAGGTGATAATGAATTTTATCTAATCACCTGAAGCCTATAGGTTATGATAAAGTTTTTTAAGGTCACATATCGTAGGTGAGATTGCCAATTCTGTTGTGTGCATTTTTTTCAATTTAGGTTTTTTTTTCCAGGTTTTGTTTTATAATTAAATTCTGTGTCTAATATAAAAACCCGAATAGGCAAATTCAGCATGGTTTTGACTCAACACTTTTGAGATTTTCGTCCAAAAAAAAAAAAAAAAATTAAACATTGCATCAAAGCACATTTTGTATTTAATGCCATAAAATGTGCTAAAATGCACATAGCGGAATTGGCAATCTCACCAACGATATATTAAAATAGTTTTAGCTAATATTTTCTGTTTATAATATCATATAGACAATGATTATTAGTTAAATATTGTAACTAAAGAGTTTAATTTTTTTGTTTTTGGTGTTATTCAAAAATTGACATTTTAGTCTATTCAAACAGGTCTATATTCTGCTTTATCTTAGATTTATGAAGTGGTTCTAGAGAAAATTTATACAGCTGTGTTAATGTTGGATTAATATGTCATAAATAATTTAATATAAAAATATTGTTCAGCATTATATATCTGCGTATAGTACCATTTAATTAACTGTATATTTAGCTACAATTATAATAAATTGTCTTTTTATTTTTAAAATTTTTTGCTTCCCCCCTTTTTCCATTCTTGTCAACAAATACATCTTGTAATCAGAGACTTCAAGTTTTCTAGCATAAAGTGTATAATTTTATTTATGTTCAATTATATACTTATTTATTTATGTTCACGAGATATTTTTTTTTGTTTTTATTAAATAATGTCTTCATTCAATCTAAAGTGACAAAGAACTGTTGCAGGCCTTAAGAAATATTTATTCCTTTACATTAGTGATTTTAAGTTTTTTACTTTATTTTTCAGGCATGAGTGATGATCAGTGTAGCACATTATCTGGAATTTATAATTGCTCAAATTGCCGTAAGAAGTACAAGTCAAAAGCAAGTTTATATACACATAAGAAGTATGAGTGTGGTAAAGAACCCCAATTTCATTGCCCCCATTGCTTATACAAGGCAAAACAAAAAGGAAATTTAAAACTTCATATTAGATTGAAGCATTAACTTTATTATTTTTATTTTATTGTTGAAAAATTAATATTACTTGCTATTTTAAGTTATTGATGTATAACTTTGTAATTCCTCCACTTTCATCATTTTGAATATGAAGATAATAAATTTTTATCTAAATCATTTTTATGATTTTAATTATATCAATACTTTGGTTATTTAATTATTTTATTTTTCTCAAGCCATATAATAATAAGACTATCCAACTTCTCTAATGGAATGTCAAATTGTTCTGGTATAATGGTTCCCTGCTTTCCTTTTTAATAGATGGAAATATTGCTAATCAATACTTCTGTAGAAATACAAAAATGTTTAGCCAATTTATTTATTTTTCAAGGTGATAATGAATTTTATCTAATCGCCTGAAGCCTATAGGTTATAATAAAGTTTTTTAAGGTCACATATCGTAGGGGAGATTGCCAATTCTGTTGTGTGCATTTTTTTCAATTTAGGTTTTTTTTTTCCAGGTTTTGTTTTATAATTAAATTCTGTGTCTAATATAAAAACCCGAATAGGCAAATTCAGCATGGTTTTGACTCAATACTTTAGTGATTTTAGTCCAAAAAAAAATTACACATGTGCATCAAAGCACATTTTGTATTTAATGCCATAGAATGTGCTAAAATGAACATAGCGGAATTAGCAATTTCACCAACAATATATTATAATATTTTCTGTTTATAATTTCACATAGACAATGATTATTAGTTAAATATTATAACTAAAGAGTTTATTTTATTTATTTTTTTTTTTATTTTTTTTTTATTTATTTATTTATTTATTTTTTGGTATTACTTTAAAAATTGACATTTCAGTCTATTCAAACAGGTCTATATTCTGATTTATCATAGATTTATGAAATGGTTCTAGAGAAAATTTATACAGCTGTGTTAATGTTGGATAAATATGTCATAAATAATTTAATATACAAATATTGTTCAGCATTACATATCTGTCTATAGTACCATTTAATTAACTGTATATTTAGCTATAATTATAATAAATTGTTTTTTTTTAATTTTTTGCTTCCTCCCTCTTTCCATTCTTGTCAACAAATACATCTTGTAATCAGAGACTTCAAGTTTTTTGACATAAAGTGTATAATTTTATTAATGTTCAATTGTAAATTTATTTATTTATGTTCGATTGTATATTTATTTATTTATGTTCAATTGTATATTTATTTATTTGTGTTCAATTGTATATTTATTTATTTATGTTCATGAGATTTTTTTTTTATTAAATAATGTCTTCTTTCAGTCTAAAGTGGCAACGAACAGCTGCGGGCCTTAAGAAATATTCATTCCTTAAAGTTAGTGATTCTAAGTTTTTTACTTTATTTTTCAGGCATAAGTGATAATCAGTGTAGCACATTATCTGGAATTTATGATTGCTCAAATTGCTGTAAGAAGTACAAGTCAAAAGCAAGTTTATATAAACATAAGAAGTATGAGTGTGGTAAAGAACCCCAATTTCATTGCCCCTATTGCTTATACAAGGCAAAACAAAAAGGAAATTTAAAACTGCATATTGGTTTGAAGCATTAACTTTATGTTTATTTTATTGTTGAAAAATTAATATTACTTGCTATTATAAGTTATTGATGTATAACTTTGTAATTCCTCCAATTTCATCATTTTGAATATAAAGATAATAAATTTTTATCCTAATCATTTTTATGATTTAATTTTATCAATACTTTGGTTAGCTATTTGATTATTTTATTTTTGTCAAGCCACACGCTAATAAGAGTTGACATATTGACTTAAAATTATATAATTTTTTTTTTTTTCATTATAAGATTTCTCTTGAAACTATGATTAGCTTTTTTTTTAAAGGAACAAATGAATAAGTGTCTGAAAGAAGGACTCATGTTAAGAATTTGCCAAAATAATTTTTTTTTTTTTTTTTTTATGTAGGTCATATGAATACTAATAAACATCCATTGATTTAGACTAAGATGTTATCAGACCTTGTTCAAAAAAAAAAGTCAGGAAAAATTTGGAAATACACCCTTCTTCTTGAGGCCTATTCAAATAATGATTGATAGTGATCAATAAGATATGTATTAATAATTATGCACATTTATACATACAGGTACACACTTATATGTCCAATATATATTTGAGTGTACTTGTCTATTTTTTTATTAAAATATAAACAAACAAACAAGCATATTTATAACATAAAAAAACAATTAAATGGGTCTGCCGAAAAACGTTCTAAGCGACAAAATTTTCGAAGTGGCGATTTTAAAGGTTTTTAAATGTATTATAATTAGTGCGTCATAGTATGATATAGTAATCCATCATGTTATTATACATGTGAATATAACAAATTACAAGGTGAAAAAAAAATCTGACTCATAAAAATACCAAGAACTTTAGATTATGATTTTCTTTTACTGATTACTTAAAATTTTGTTTGTCACTTAGAACGTCTTTCGGCGGACCCATTCAATTATAGGTACAGCTGCGTTTAGACATATTTATATTTTTTATAATTCAATAAACTTGTTTTAATATTATGTCTTAATTTCTTTGAAATTTTAATATAATTGATTGTTTTAATTTATTTGTAATACATTTAGACCTATACAGCCTGTTGTCTTTTTATATCTAAAAGTCAAAATCTGTGACTAACAATGTTGAATTATAATGTATTTTTTTAAAAAAAAAACCTTTAATCCTAGATTACAAGAATCTTCTTTAATTCATTTATAGTTGTTTGTTTGATAGTTGGGGCTTAATGTACTATTGTACTCTAACTAGGACAGAAAGGATGGGAAAAATATTGTTAGTAATCACCTCATTATTGATTATGTATATTTGCTCAAATTTTGTGATATTTTGAAGAACTCAAGTAAAGAGTAACTGAAAAATATTGATGTATCTGAATATAAATGAAAATACCAATTTTTATTTTATATTATGTATAAAAAAACACAATGCTGTTAGGAACCACACTTTTTTGTGCCAAAAATAATTACTGACATGTAAGAAAGTTTAATTAATATTGTTTGCCTCCAGTCCTAAGTCATTTTTATTTCCCTCTTTATAGTTTTATTTATATATTTCATACTTTATTGAATAAATAATAGGTCATTATATTTCTGATTACATTATTGTCAATTTTCAGGTTTGTATAATGCATTTACTTCAATTCTTTTTCATTAGTTATAGTTTCAGGGAATCTGGGGGTCACCTGTGGTATAGTGGTTAGCATAGCAACCTACTAAACCCAAGATCGCAGGTTCGCAGCCCGGCAGATGACCTTAGGATTTTTTAAAGGGAGTAAAAAATCCTTAGCTATGCCCTCCTTTAGAAGGGACGTAAAATGGGGGTCCCGAGCCTGTGCGATGTCAGGTACTCGTTAAAGATCCCTATTCTAATTATACATTGATAGGAAAAATTTAGGACTCCCACCGTAGCATCGTCCGATTAGCCATAGCAGCATAAAGTGACATTAAATGCAATTAAAAAAAAAAAATAGTTACAGGGAATCTAACAATAATTTAGGCCGTGATGACTATGTTAGGGAGAGGGTCCCAGAGTTCCCAGTTCAGAACAGTATGAGTTTGATTCCTACATAGATCAGTTAAATCTACTTTGTGATTAGTATCGCATAATCAAGAGAAAGAGGTAGCACGCTCAAACAATCTGTTACTATAGTAATTTTATAAACAGAAGATTTCGACTTCAAATCCTGGCCTTGGTACATTATTAACTGCTCGGGCAATTCATTCCCTGCACCCCGTTTCCCAGTGAGGTAAAAATCCTTACAGCTGAAAGTGCAAGGAAGGAAAGAAAAAATAAGCAAAAAATATTTGATTGAATTCTATCAGAATTGTCTGGATTCTATTCCAGCTTGGATTAATTAAATTTACTTTAATGCAGTCCTTCAAAATTATATTAAAGGATTTCATTCATTAGTGAAAGGAAAATCCTGGGACACTGCTCCATAAGAATTACATGAATTCATGCCGAGCATTACTCATATGGTGTTAAATAAATAAAAAATAAAAAAAATCTGAAATTATTTATAAATTAAAAAACTAGTAAATACAAAATGTAGAAATTAAAAACAAGTCAATCAAAGCCTAAGCTGGCGGACACACTATTGGAAATTCTGGATGATAAACTGTAAAGCCCTCTCATTTCAGCTTGAAAAATGGTAACGAATTTGTCATAAACTATGTAAATCTGAATGAATATTTGTATTTTAAAAAAATATATGTAAATATTGTATATTTTACTAATATTTATGCTATTTGTAGGTGTACCTGAACGTTTTTATTGTAATTGTGGAAAAAAATATTTGCATAAGGAAAGTCTTTATAAGCATAGAAAATATGAATGTGGTAAAGAGCCTCAATTTTTATGTCCAAATTGTCCTTATAAAGCAAAACAAAAGGCAAGTCTTAAAACTCACATTCTTTTAAAACATCGGAACATTAAATTTTAAGCAAGAATATTTTTCAGATGGTAATCTTTATTATATTATTTAATACATTATTGATTACATACTGAAACAAATCAGTAATATCAATATACAAAAAAAAATGTCAAAGAAGTACTGCTGTTCTTACTATTGTGGATTGATGATAGTCCTGGATTTTTTTGTTATTTCATTTACAATTTTAATTATTTTTTGTATTTTTACAAATAAAAATCTTTGTTATCTTTTCTTTCATCATACAACCTTCATCTTATTTATCTGTATTTGTTTTAAAAATTTATTTATGAATTATAAAAAAAAAAATATATATATATAACATCTAAATTTTCAGTTTTACATTAAATATTTTTATGAATCTATCTCATTGAATTCTGAAGGATACAATACAATGCAGTACAAACTTTGTGTGTTTTCCATCCCTAGATCCTTATTACTTTTTTTTTTAATTTTATTTTTATTTCTTTTTTTTATTATTATTAATGACATATTCATATTTATATTTATTTGGTATCTTTGAATCTCCTATTTTTAATTCTGTAACTCTTGCTGGGTAGTTTTGGTTGTCTCTGGAAACACATTAAAAAAAAAAAAGGATATTCAAAGAATGAAGACATTCCAATTAAAAACATTAATACTCACCACTCTATTCAACTATGATCTCAGAATATGTGTATATATCACATATGTCACTTGAGGTAGGCATGATGGTATAGAAGGATCAATCCTAATTCTATCACATATGTGTCTGTAGGATTTAAGGTTAGAAAAGATATATATTTATCTTAGCATGACATCATATGAATCGGCCTCTGTAAAAATGGCTTCAGTCACTTCTTTTCATAAAATGAATTAGCCCTGAAAAAAATTCTTTCAAGGTAAACTCACCTTTAATTGCAAGGTCACTGATTGGGGGGAGGGGGGAGGAGCGAAATCCCTGAGGCCCGGGCCCTTGGGTAGCTGAGGCAAAGTGACCACTATTGGGTGTTCAGTGTACCTGGGCAATAGCACCTTGTTTACAGAGGCCTTGTTTACATGCAGAAAAGGCTTCAGTCCAATACAATACGGAAGTCTTCTACATGTAAAGTAAAGAACATTCAGAAACATTTTCTTTCAGTGCTAACTCATTTAAGAAAAGAAAGAACTGAAGCAGAGACTGTTTCATATGTGATTTGAAGGTTGACTTACTTTCAATTAACTGTTTTAAAAAATATCTTTTATAATTTTAGTATAAAAATTGACAGACTTTGTTCTTATTTTCATATTTATGGTAAAAACAAATGTCTTCGCCTGAGTGACCGAAATATTCTTAGTTGGAGCTATTATTTTATTTCTGCTATTTTTAATCTAAACATCTTGTTGGTGTGGTATGTCGTACTTTTTTGCCTATTTATATGTAGCGATAGGACTCAAATTTATTTATTCGCATACTCATACTTTATTCTTTAACCATCATCTCCTCTACTGATTGTTGTGACATATGGTTATATTACCTTCAGTGACAGCCTTTTCCCATTTTTACCAATTTTATCCTATATTTATTTTTGCTTTAAAAATGTATCTTGCAGATTTATTTTCTGTACTGAATAAAAAATAGAAAATATATTCTGTATTAAATAGCTTGGTAGGTGACTGCATCAATGATGTTTTTAGGGGGTTACTTTATAATAGGAAATTTATTATTTCGATTGGTCCATAGTTACCAATAATTGGGGGTTCAAAACTATTTTATCCAGCCCTAAGGGTTTCAATGTAAATTAAATTTACTCTATGATTTTTTATGCTTAGTATTTTAGTCCTGATGTATGATTCATTTAATCTTGTTAATATTGTATTTATGAAAATATTTAACAATTTTTTTTTTTTCAGTTTTCCGTTTAAAAAAGTTCCAATGTTTTGACTGCAACCGTTCTTACTGTCATCTACGTGGACTCAGGGAACACCAAAAGTATGAATGTGGAAAGGAGCCTCAGTTTCAATGCCCTTACTGCCCCTATAGATCCAAGCTGAAACGTGCACTAAAAAAACATATTTTCAGACATACAGTGGTGGACTTGAAAATCTAGATCCTATGTAAAAAATTACAAATTTTTAATTTTCTGTATTCAAAGAAACCAAATTCAAATATGATTTCAATGTTGTTATTTAATTCTTGCTTAAGCTATTCTTGAATATTATTAAAGCATTCCAAGAATTGAATATTTACAAAGAGAGATTTTCTAAGTATTTAAATTGAAAATTTAATTTTAAGATATTATCGGCTTACAAGAGGAATCACATCTTAGCCGATTTATATTATTATTTATATTATTACAGCAAATGTTCTGTCTTCTAATTCTACGAATAGTCTGCTTTCATTTTAGCTATTGTTTGAATAGAAAAAAAAAAAAAGAAGATTTCTATCACTTTTTTTTAGTGAATAAATTTTAAATAGTAATAGCAAATTGGGATTAAATATTCTGCTAAGAATATTTAAAGTTAGAGTTTTCTATTAGTTACTATTAGTTTTCATTGTTACCTTCAAAGTGTGGTCCAGTCTGATCCAGACCAAGAGATCTGGGGTTGGGTGCTATGCTGAACTTCGAACCTTTTAGGTTATGAATTATTGTTAGTTTTTTACTGTCTATAAAATTTCTTGATTTTAACTAATATTATACTATCCATAACATCCTTTTATAAAACTTATTCATCAATTCTATTTTCATTATTAATTTTGTTTTCTGTCTATAATAGCTGACCAACTCTATACTTTTGTTATATGATAAGATAAAGCTTAAGTCATCTTTGCTGTGAATTAGTATTGACTCCAGTCTCAAATTCGAAATATTACACTTTGAAGATCTAGTTTTGAAATTGAAGTTAAATCAATCTCCTTTCCAGTTTGATTATATTGTTTGTGTAGATAAAATTTAATATTATGAATTTTATCTTACGAGCTACTTACCATAACAAAATATATAGTTAAATTTGTATAAAAAATGTAAGGATCTACTTTAGAGTGAAGTATGACAAAGAAAAGAAAAACAAAACACAATTTCTTATTACAGCAGCATTTTCTTTTAAAATAAAGAACTACTCAGATTGTTAGCTGTTGGATAGTCTTAAAGAAAAAAATAAGTTATTAATATTTTTTTTAAATAATGATAATATAATAAATAATTGTTCTATATGTTTTTATGGTCATGGTTAACTATATATGCATTTTTTGTTTCCAAAGCAGGTTGGTATAGCTGTGAATCATGCTCAAAGTCGTACCGGAACAAAGGGGCACTTTACAATCATAAAAGATATGAATGTGGTAAAGAGCCACAATTCCAATGCCCTCATTGTCCCCACAAAGCTCACAGAAAAGGAAATATGAAAGTGCACATGATTACAAAGCATTTCATGAATCAAAATAAATAATCACACAGATTATTGTTTTTTATAATTATTGTTATACATTCAGGTTGTAGCATGCTAGATAATTTTAATTCAATCTCTTTTTTTACTTTGTAGCTTGAAGTATATATTTATTATACAAATGTGTTATGTACTGAGTATGGATATATTATCAGTATTATTTTTTCACAACCATTCCATCTTTCATGATGTATGGTTAATTACTTTAAAAATGTATTATTATTATATTTTTTTTCTCGTAGATATTATTATAATGAATTAAAATGGATTGTAAAAAATTATTTCTACTGGTTTATTATATAAACTTGAAGTTAAAAAAAAATATTATTTGTAAGTCTCTACCAAACTTTAAATGCATTATTATTCAGATTTCATGTCAAGAGAATCTGAATCAGTGCAAATCTGACTCCTTAAAATTCAGTTAATTTTCTATAGTATATTTTTCTACAGTTTAATTATTAGAAACATATTGAATGTAAATACTTTTCAAAAATGTTTTATTTATTAATTTTCTAGATACCTTGATTGATTGTAATCCCAAGTTAGTATTTTTCAGTTTGAATTACTCTGTGCCAAAAGCTAAATGATTGATATTTGTTTAATATAAATTATTATTATCTTATTTTAAATTTTTCCATATAAGTCAGTGGTTAGCTTGTAACTAATAAAAAACATTTTCTTGAATCATTTATGTCCCACTGTCATGCGATACCCATGTTAGTAAGCAGCATCTAAAAAGTAAAAAAAAAATAATTTACTTTATATTTCAACTGAATCCAATGTACATTAAATTTAATCAATCTCTCAATGCTCAAGTATTAAGCATCCTTAAATTCACATGTCCTTGTCTCCAAAGGTAGAGTGTAATGATACTAGGAAGGATGAGGATAATTCAGATAGATTGTACTAGTCTTATGTCGCTCAGCTCATTTAACCTCCCATATAATCCCATCATGAGTCTTTTAAAATATTTGAGGGATGTCTCTTATCACATGCACATATATGTGAATTATTTTTATTTACTCATTCGAAAATTTATATTTCCTACTGTTACAATTAAATAAACTCTAAAAACAAAAGTTTTTATTTTAAATATCTAAATTGAAATATATCAGTGATTGTAAGTGATTATATGTATAAAAGTACATCAACATAACTCAATTATTATTTTTATATAACTGAATGATTTGTTTGGTTTCAGATCCCCTATTCTGTTGTCCCTGTGGCAAAACTTACAAATACAAAAAAAGCTTGGTTCTACATATTAGGTACGAATGTGGCAAAGAACCACAGTTCCAGTGCCCACATTGTCCATACAAAGCGAAGCAGAAAGGGAGTGTCAAAAGCCATATTGCTTTAAAACATCTTAGAATCAATTGAGGTTGTTAATTTTTCCATGAGGGCTCAAAATAATATTGTTATTTTATGAACTAAGTTTAAACTTCTTTTTTTTACCTTTATCTCTTTGCTTCACTGTAAAAATTATTCAAAAGTTTTTAATTTATCAAATAATTATTTCATTATTATTACATTTTAGATATGACAAATATTTTAAATAATTGTTAATTAAAGAAATGTTTCTTATTTTGCTAGTATTCAGACATTTGAAAAAGCTGAATAAAGTTCTAGTCTACTTCTAAATTATAGTTCTGAATATAATTCCCATATTTGTGTTCATACTGTTTTGTATATTTTTCTTGCTAATTAAATTTACAGATGAATCTAGGCAGTGAAGGTTAGATTAAACAATTCCACCATTTTGTTAAATATAGTTCAATGTCTTTTTGATATCACACTGGCAGTGCAAAAATGGGTCAAGTGGTTTGGTCCATTCTGATTCTCAATGTATCAATTGAAACTTTTTTGTTTTTTAAGGAAAACCAAAGCTTGATTGATTCTTTTTATTATTAATTCGCTGTTCGAAAAGTATATATCATTATTTTGGAATAAATTAGTTACCCATTTTCAAATTCCTTTCAAAAGTCCACAATATGTCGACACATATTTCAAGTGTCATAAGTGTATATAATAGCTCCTTAAAGAATGACAGATATTTATTTATATACATTAAAAAAGAATTCATCTGCTATTTTTCAAAATAAAGTATAAATATTTATTTTGGCATTAATTATATTTAGAAGAAATTTATTAGGTTGTATTACCTCTTTAATAATTTTTTCTTATGCTATGTAAAGAAATGAAATAAAACCATTATTTTAGATTATATGTTTAAAAGTGGATTATAATATAAATTTTAAAAAATAATTTTTTCTTAACGTTAATTTACAAAATATTTGTTCTCTTCATGACAGCATTTTCAGCATAGACAGAGCAACACCACAGCATATATCAGTAATAGCACTAATTTGAATCTATTTTTATAGTTCATTCTTCCTGCTCTAGTTTGAACATAAACATAAGGGTATAAAAATAATAAACAGCAAATAGTTTACTCACACTCGATAAAAAATACATAAATTTAAATTATACCTAAAACTTTATATTATGTATATTTATACATATATTAAAAAAAACAACTTATTTTTCTAATAATTTTTTTTTTTTTAACATAACTCAATATTTTGTTTAGTTTCAGATATGCCATTCAGTTGTCCCTGTGGTAAAACTTACAAATACAAACAAAGCCTGACACTACATATGAAGTATGAATGTGGCAAAGAACCACAGTTCCAGTGCCCACATTGTCCTCACAAAGCTCATAGAAAAGGAAATATGAAAGTGCATATGATTACAAAACATTTAATGAATAAAAATAAATAATCAAATATTTAAGATTTTGTAGATATTAATAATTATCATTTTATTTTTGAAAACAACCGGCTTACTATATATCATGTATATCATTTACATGTACCATTCTGCTGATTCTTCTTAAATTATGACTGATTTCTACATTATTCAAAAACATTTATAATGGAAAATGAACAGCTATTGTTTTCTTTTGTTATTAAATAAAGATTGATTTAAAAAAAAAATATGAAACTTGAAGGAATCTGATGACAATTATAATTATTTTAATCTTAATGGAGAGCCTTTTTTTTTTTTTTTTTTTTTTTTTTTTTTTTTTTTTTTTTTTTTTTTTTTTTTTTTATTTTATGATTAATGTAAACAAACTAAAATTTATGTTCTGGAATATTATTAGAAATATTTTGGTGCCTTGTATTTTTTTTTATACATTTACAAAAGAAAAATTTTAAATGATCAAATATAAATGTTTGATATACTTCATTCATTACAAATAAGTTATGCTTTTTATATTAGAAATTTAAATAGTAAATCTAGTCGATCAAATCAATTAAACTACGGGAGAGAGTAGTTCTATTTTCTGTCCTAATTCATCTGCGTTAGTGATTAATTTTATTATTATATGTAAACAAATTTTCCATTCTGTTTCTTTAGAGAGTGAAAATAAAAAGAAATTTTGAGAAACAAGGTTTTTTATATAAAATATTATCAGCAATAAAGAATAAACTTGTTCTTATACAAATATTTCATTATGAAGCTGGGAAGGAATTGCCAACTCTTAACTTTATCTACTTCAAAGATGTGTGCCTGTTGAAACCAGTTATCTCCTAAACTGAGAATTTTTAATGTCATAGGGTAGCTGGCTGACCTTTTCATCATAAAGATTCCTTTCCCTCAAAAACTATTACAAAATACTTTTAAACATTAACAATTGTTTTCGTATTATCACCTGAGTTTAAAAAATCTTGAAATCTGAAAATGTTTTTTTCTAATTTTGTTTGTTGATTTTTTCCTGTTTTAGTTCATTCCAGTTTGATTTTTAATTTGTTTTGTTATTTGAATTGAATATTTCATCTAACCTATATAAGAGTATGGTTACTCTTTGCTGCTTCTGTTATAAAACAAGTTATGTATAACTTAAAGCTTTGTAACATATAAGTTAACTCTTATCATATTTGTTTTCATTATATTTTTCATTTTGACCATTTAATTTATGTTATATAATTCGTCTAACTTATCAAAATTTATTTATTCACCACATCACTTCAAACATAGATTGCATGTTGACTGTAACTGCTTGTTGCATCAAGAAGAAAATGAATAATATTAAAGGCATTCCTGATCAACAATGGTAACAAGAAATAAGTTGAGTGGAAGTGACTTGTTACAAGATTGTCAATAAGATGATAACAAGGGACCTTCAGGCAGAGGGTGAACCAATTTATTATGAAACACGTGTAACATTTACTGGTCCTGGAATTGGTAGAGTAATGTAAACTAATATTGGTAGGAGGGAATCAAGTTCATCAGGTGTGTCTGTTGGTCCTTTCTGCCAACTCGGCGGCTGCCAAGAGGTTGTCACCCATTCCTAATCAGAGCAGGATTGTCATAATTTCTCAGCACTCCCATGAAATAAATATTAACTGATCCTGAAGGGAATCAAACCCACTTCTTTCTTTAAAAAGCAATTAATTTGGGACTCTCGCACCACTGTGATCAGCCATGTAATTCTTATAACGATTTTCATTACATTTTCTTACAATATACAGTTATAAAACAACAAGTTATGTATCTCTTTACATAATGTAAACATGGTCTGAAACATAATGATGTATGTTATTGAATATTACATTGCACATATATTTGTTTAAAAGCCAATTATTACTAATATATTTCTTTGAATAAAACTCAGCACTTTTTTTTTTTTTTTTTTTTTTTTTTTTTTTTTTTTTTTTTAATTTCAGATTCACCATTCACTTGCTTCTGTGGTAAAACTTACAAGTACAAACGAAGTTTGGCATTACATGTTAAGTACGAATGCGGCAAAGAACCACAGTTTCAGTGCCCTTATTGTCCCCACAAAGCTCATATAAAAGGAAATGTAAAAGTTCATATGATTAGAAAACATTTAATGAATCTAAATAAATAACTGTATCAATTTGCATTTAATTTGATTCATTATAAATTGATATAATTAAGTATTTTATTTAAAAACTAGCTCCTTCTAGTTTACATGTATAATAACTTTTGTTTATTTTATTGTTTTTATGTATTTATAGTTAGTCTAATATATGCATTTGTTTTCAATTTGACCCTTTCCATTCTACTCCCTGCAAGATATCAAAGACATATATACTTATTTTTCTTCCAGCATTATTAGTATAATTAACTGTTGTATTTACTGTATTATAACATTTTTACAATTTTCATGTATTACTTACATTTTATTTTCTGGCTACCCAACATTTGGATCCTCTTGAGGATTTATCTGGAATATTAATGCTAAATTTTATCGTTATATACCATTGTTACACTATCCAAATTGTGTATCAATAAAAACCAATCGTAACTCATAAGTTGTTCTTTCATATCAATACGAAAGCTCTATCAAAGCTGCTGGTGCATTAAGTGAATAAGTGAGGGCTGTCTTTTTTCATTTAGAAAATGCCTAAAATGTTATTTTTAATACCACCATAAGAAGTTGTGCTTTCAATGAATATATAAAATTAAAGTTTTAAAATACCTAGTTTTATTCATATATGTTTCAATTTTTATTTTTCATCTTTCAATTATATTTCTATATAACAGAATATTCTCTCTATTTTCAGGTCCACCGTTCAGTTGTACCTGTGGTAAGACTTATAAATACAAACAAAGTCTGGCCTTACATGTTAGGTACGAATGTGGCAAAGAACCACAATTTCAGTGCCCCCATTGTCCGTATAAGGCCAAGCAAAAAGGAAGTGTCAAAAGTCATATAGCCCTAAAACATCTGAAAATCAATTGAATACTGTTTTTGTTTTTGTTTCTCTTCCAGGAAGGTTCAGACTAATATTGTAAATAATATATGTTTGAAATGTTTTCTTACCTTTACCTACTTTGCTGTGACCTAATCCATTAATTGCAATTAAACCATAGTTTGGTAAATATTTTATGTGATTGTTAATTATAAAACTTAAGTGATTTAATTTTGTATTTAGCTTTCGAAAATCCGTAAAACATTTTGGTCTGTTTGTAAGATATGATTCTAAACTATATTCATACATTTAAACAATACATGCTAGAATAATTATTTACCTCATGCAAGCTTTATTAATGTTTATGCAAAACATTATTTGATTTAACGTTGAATAATTGGGCAATAGATTTGAATAGAAAAGTTATTCAGCTAAAAAACTTATACCTAGTTATTTTGAAATCAATCACTTATTTTCTGCTGCTACAAATAATGACAAAATATCATCAATAGTTTTGTATTTACTAGTTGCAGATAATTTATATGTTCAGTAAACGATAAATGGTGTATTTGTAAACAATTATAAACAAACTGGAAAGTTTAATTTTCCATAATTGTAATTACGTTATATGGTGAGTTTATGCACTCTTTTATTTTTTATGTATCCCTCTGTATTCTGTGTGATGCTTGTGCATTATTGTAGTGCTGTAATAGTGTTTCTATAGTACTTCATTGTAATCAGATTTCAATGTTATTGATAAAGTTAATTATATTATATTATAAAACATGAGTGTATTATCGACAATGTTGAAATATATATATATCAAGTAAATATGCTGTTAGTTATGTAAGTTTTATTGACTTTTTCATATTTTAATTTAACACCTTTCTCTAATTTTATGTGTCATTGGTGAAAGCATTTTTAGTATTTATACATCATATATATGTATTCACATTAGATTTGCAAATACATTATCATTTTAATTCCTTGTGTAATAAAAATTGATTTATTTTTCTTTTGTTGTTCATAGGTTTTAATTTAGGTTTGCCAGTAGATTTGTTAGTTCCAAATGAAGGAACAAAGCAATTTCAGTGTAATTCTTGTAACAAGTCCTACAAGCAAAGAGCTGGTCTATATAATCATCAAAAATATGAATGTGGTAAAGAACCCCAATTCCAGTGCCCACAATGTCCTTATAAAGCTAAGCATAAGGGAAGTCTGAAAAGTCATTTTGCTATAAAACATCTTAAAATTGACTAATTCCATTATTTAGTTTATGGTATGGTATTACAGTTACTATGGTTTTGATATAAGTACATACATAATATCTATTTTTTATAAAATAACTATACAAACTGCACTGTTTTTAGCCATAGTCTATTTGTATTAAATTGTATTAGAAGTGTCATTTTTGAATCAGTTATTAATTATCTTTTTCGGGAGAGAATAATGAAGAAAAGAAAAAAATAAAACAGTTCAATTGGTATTAATATGTATCACTTGTGGTTTGAAGATATGTAAATTTATAAATAAATGGTTATTTTTATCTCCTCAAAATTTATATCTCCCTAAATTTAGCAATAAAATTAACATAGGAAATTAAACTTTTTGTTTTTAAGCTAATTATATATAGGAGTGTGTGTGTTTTTGTGCATAAATATATATCTCCAATGAATTTGATTGGTTGACTGTAAATAGACAATTTAAAGCCTTCGACTCTACACATTAGCATTACAAATTGATAATTTTTTATTGTGTTTTTAAATGACCACACACACCATCCGTATTCTTCTCTATATGTCAATATACTTTTTCAAGAATATATTTCTTTTAATATAACTTAATAATTTGTTTGGTTTCAGGTGCACCATTCTGTTGCCCCTGTGGTAAAACTTATAAATATAAAAAAAGCCTGCTTCTACATATTAGGTATGAATGTGGCAAAGAACCACAGTTCCAGTGCCCACAATGTCCTTATAAGGCAAAACATAAGGGAAGTCTCAAGAGTCATTATGCTTTGAAGCATCTTAAAATTGACTAATTTCATTCTTTAGTTTATGGTAAGGTATTACACTATTACTACGGTTTTGATATAAGTACATAATATGTATTTATTATAATAATGTCCATACACACAACACTGTGTTATCCTTATTCTAAATTATATTACAATGAAATTTAATTCAAATTTGAAATGTCTTATGTTTTAAACTTAAATTTTCTACCTTAATTAAATTGAATAAATAATTAAAACTAAAAAAAAAAAAGTAAGTTAATAATTATTTTTAATGACTATTCCCTATAAGTTACTGTTAATTTAAACATATTTTCATTTAATATAATTTAATAATACTAACAGACTTAATTTAAAGACAGTATAATTAGTTAAGAAATTCTGTAATTAGTACATACATTTTTTTTTTTATGCTTCCGCCTAAAAACGTGTTCTATATTGTTTTTCAGATAATTAATCTAAATTATGATTAAGCCTTTTGAATACTGGGAACTTGTGAAGAGAAAACAATTTGGATCTGGTATATTTTCTAATGATTTTATTTGAACCCATTATTTTATCCTAACATGTAGGTGTCACATTAGCGTATTTTTTATCTTTTATAAATAATCAGTAAGAATGTAAACTATGCTGTGGTTTCCTCAATAATGTAAACAATTCATTTATGATTTATGGTAATTTTTTATATATCATATGTAAATAAAGTATCATAACCATGAACTTAATTATTATTAAATCCCAATCTTTAAAAGAATTAATTTATGCCTTATATGCCTTTAGCAATAATTTGAATTTATCTAATCAAAGGTTATTGTTAAAATTGTACATTGCCCAATATGATTACTTCATTCAGTTGTGTAGTATTTTAATTACTGTTGGATGGCTTTTGAATATTTGATAATAATTAACAGCTTGGCTTTATTTTTAAAACTATATATCAAAAAGTTTTGTCTTTATTACAGTATAATTTAAATAATTTGAGACAATCTTGGTATACATATATACCACGTATGGTTTAGTTCAAGAACAATCAATGAAAAAAATTATATCATTTGTTGCTAGAAAGAGATTTAAAAACCTAAAATTTAAATTTAAATTTGTGAATAGGCTCCAACCTATTTGTGGATGTCATATAAATATAACATCATTTCAGAGGGTTTAATTCAGAAAATCAACAAATTCACGTACTCAAGAGAATAGCTTGGACCTAATCTCTCCGTACGGGTAGCCCTAACAACCCAAATTAATAAGTTAGAACAGGCATACCATTTGACCCAAGAAGATTTACAACAAGAAGTGTCTTTCCCACAATGCCAAACTTAGACATTATTGTGCTATCTTCTGCCCCGAAGTTCTGTGTACATCTGAGGGTGTGGTCCTCAACAGGAAAGGTCTAACTGAAAAGCTAGTGATCAAGGAGAGGAAGATCCTAAGGAAGATAATGGGACCAGTCAAAATAGATGGTGAATACAGAAGATGGCACAATCAGGAACTCTGTAACTATACTGAAAAGATCACAGACGTGGCTAGGAAGAGGTGGCTTACCTTCTATGGGCACATTTTGAGAAAGAATCCTGACAGATCGACCAGCCAGATTCTCTCCTACTGGCAGAGAAGAAAGATTAAGACACCTTGGTTAGTGGAAGTGACCAAGGATCTTCAGGAATCGGGAATACTGAAAGTGACATCAGAGACCGATCATCTCTCAGGAGGATTCTACGAGTAAGGAGGTTTCGGGAGAACCCAACCCGTAAAAAGACAGGTGCCCTCTGGATGAAGGAGAGAAAAGAACAACACTGCCAGACAATGTGCATGTACTGGGTAAATATCAAAGCCCATTCCCAGGAAAAAAGTTGAATATTGTGGCCCTTAGACGGGATTCAAAAGAGAGAGATAATATCATCTCCATTAAAGCTGATGTAATTTTTTGTTGTTAGACTTGTGTCGTTCTAATTTATTAATAAAGTATATAGTTGTTGTTTAAATGATCATATAACTAGTTTTGGTTTAATAAAAAGCTGACATTGGTTGATTTTGGATTCAGCAACATCTATAAATTTATGACTGACTCAGGAGGGTTGGTTACCCAAAGCAGCATTCAAATAATTTCATTACTACTGATGCCAAAAGTCTGATCGTTATGATAAATTGAAGGCCAGCTACATATAAATTCGATAGCTAGAGATGATTTTAGATCAGACTGTTTGCATGCTGCACCAAAACATTATTTTGTTCCACTTTCTGTAATATATATAAAACCACTTTAAGAAAATAATGCAACAATTTTTTTTATGCTGTATCTATTAACAATATATTTTAAATTAAATAATGTTATCAATTTTATTATCTAAATTTCAGTTAAAACTTAACCTTAAGGGTCATTGTTGATAACATTTTAGTTTTTATCTAACCTTACAATAAAATAATAGCATTAGATTGTATTGCTGTTCACCATGTATTTAATTTTTTTTTTTTATGATAGGTTCGGAGGAAGCTGTTTCAGTAAGATATGATAATCCAAAGCAATTTCAATGCAGTGCTTGTAATAAATCTTACAAGCAAAAAACAGGCCTTTATAATCACCAAAAGTATGAGTGTGGTAAAGAACCCCAGTTCTATTGTCCACATTGTCCATATAAGGCTAAACATAAAAGAAGTGTCAAAATTCACATTGCTTTAAAACATTTTACAATAAATTAATTTTCAATTGTGAAACTTTTGAAGAAAAATGATGAAAATAATTTTTATTTATTTCATATTTTCCAAAGAAAGAACTTCTGTTAATTTGTTGATTGATGATATTGACTCTTTTATAACATGGTCTTATTATTAATTCTTGACATTTTATTTTGAAAAGAATATTTCAAATAATTTATTCTTTAGCATGATATGGTATTGTTATTTGTAAACAGGATGTTGAAAATCAAATTCTGTTTAAACTATTTTTGTCAAACTACCACTTTTAAAGAAAGTCTTTATATTTAAACATCCCTCCATCTTGATTTGAAACCTACCAAATTATTGTCTGCTCTTTTCCAAGAGTATAAAGTATATTTCACATTCAAGTCATTGGGTCCAGTTGTTTTTCTTGCTTATACACCAAAACTTTTAACAATTTAAGGATTTTGATTTTCTGCACCCAAATAATGACCATTATTCATATATTCTTCTGTAAATCATCAAACTATTTGTTGACCTTAGAATTGTTAGATATTTTTACACATGGGATGTGGCTAGATTTAATGCCCATTAATACTCCAAATAGAACCAAGTTAGGATAATATATTTATATTATCCTAACTTGGTTCTGTTTTATAGGCTAGAAACCTATTTTAAACAGCATTAGAAGGTTCATTCCTCAGGTCTTCTAGTTATAAATTCTTTACAGGTAAAGAATCAAATCCATATTATTTTTTTTTCTGAAAGTTGTTTTTTTTTGTTTCCAATGTACATTGTTTACATGACCATCGAGCGTTCTAATTTTTAGTATTAAATTATTTTGATAAAATTATTACATTTGAATTGTAATTTAATTATTGTTATTTTTTATATAGCTTAATGTTGTAAATAGATTTATACCAACTTATAGTGTTCTAAGTATAATTAAAATAGTGTATGCATTATGTCCAGTCTATGTTCTTGTGCAGATTGAAAATGGCCCAAGTGCTTGGACAGCCCTACACTCTTGTATAAATAAATAAATAAATACCAATCTAGAAGTTTTAATTAAGGTTTAATAACTTAAGGTATAGTTCACCATCTTGCATCTTCGCCATAATGACTCTTATCTTGATGATAGTTTGATGGGAGTAAATCATCGTTGAATCTTTTCTCAAAGATACGAGTATTTATGTATGTAAATTAAAATAAATTATAATCAGCTTCATTAGATTTGTTCTTTGGGAATCGGTTTTCTATATTTACTTAAAGCTAAAATGGATATTTTCTATTTATGTTGAACCATCTTGTGCAACTCTTATTCAAAAAGCCCAACAAACTTCTTCCTTACAAACATTAAAAAACCTTGTATATTTTGTTCAATTCTCTATGTATATACTTAATTTTTATTATGAGATTTTCATTTTATTTATTTATTTTACTTATGAACAAATATATTTATAATTGTTATATTTTCTACTTTTTTTTTTGTGTTATATAATAATGCTTTTATACATCCACTTTCTTTTCTGCACTAGCTACAGCTCTCGTAATCTCCAAATGAAATAAATTTTTTAAAAAAATGTTCTTTTTTATCGAAGTAAACTTCTTTTCTTTTTTTTTTCTTTACACTTCTCTTATAAGATTCAATATCTTATCCTTTAAGGTATTGGTAATAACATGATTATGTTCATATTTAAATTTGTGGTAAAATTATATTATTAAATAGTTTTTATTTGCAAATTTAGCTTAAAAAAATTGTAATTCGATTTGATACAACTCAAGCTTATTGAAAGCATAGTTTTAGTTAGGCCAACATAGACTCCTTCTAACACTCTATTTTGCATGCTTAATTTTTGGCCTAGTTCTCCTAAGCTGAATTAGACTCAAACCACAATTAATTTGTATTTTTTTCCTTGCTAGGTTTGGCCGTTGATGTTTCTGATCAAAATGACTTCCCCAAGCAGTTTCAATGCAATTCTTGTTACAAATCTTACAAGCATAAAGCTGGCCTGTATAATCATCAAAAATATGAATGTGGCAAAGAACCCCAATTTCAGTGTCCACATTGCCCTTACAAGGCTAAGTTGAAAGGAAGTGTTAAAAGTCATATTGCTTTTAAGCACCTTAAAATGAAATAATATTTTCTCATGAGATAGGAATTTAAAAACTTGTTACATGTTTTTCAATGAATTGCTTTATATTTTCAATTATTATATGTTTTTTTTAAGGAAATAAAAATGTTTGTCAATTTTAGTATTTTTGAATATACGGTTATCCCTCCTTTATGAATTTGTTTATTTATAAACTGTAAAGGGATTATTAATATTAGAAAAGTTTATAGAAAAACAAACAAACTAGAAAGTTATTTTATACATATGTGAATAGCATTTGTGATTTCCATTTAACTTATTTATGTTGACCATTGTCCTTTATTATCGCTGAAGATATTTGGATTTGTGATGTGTTACTTTTTCCATGTTAATTAATAAAGCAGCGTGTATACTATTGGAAGAATCCCATGTATATGATTTTTTTTTTTTTTAATTATAAAAAAGACTATTTATTGAATATATTTTTTCACTTTTATCTTTTTTAGTTAATAAGATTTAAATGTTTTTTTTAATCTTTTTTTTTTAAAAATTCAGCAGTTTTTAAGTTTAGACTAAAATACTTATTTTTTTCTAATTATTCGGAATAATCTCTTTTAGTGTATTAGTCATTTATATCTCATAATGGAGTGAAGAGAAGCAGAAATACTCAACTGAGTAACACTATATACTCGTAATTGAAAAATATCAATGTTTTAATAGTTGTATCTATATAGTAAACCTGCCATTCTATTTATAGAAAATCAAAGCATATATTCTTATTTATTAATACAATATTGTTCCAGTATTTTATATCATAATAAGATATATCATATTTCAATTATTAGTTATTTAATTTATTATAAGATTAAAGAAGTATTACTTGCATTGAAAATTAATATAAGTTATTGATTTTAATATATTTTTTTTCCTTTTGTTAGGTGTTTCAGTTGATGTTTTTGTCCCAGAAAGCAGTTCTATGCAGTTTCAATGCAATTCTTGTTACAAATCTTACAAGCAAAAATCTAGTCTTTATAAGCATCTAAAGTATGAATGTGGTAAAGAACCCCAATTTCAGTGCCCACGTTGTCCTTACAAAACTAAACATAAAGGAAGTCTCAAAACTCATTTTGGTTTAAAACATGTCGATCATAAGCGAAAAATATAATGTGGTTTATAAAAAGTGATATGTCTTTTTTCTTTTTATTTCTCAGTCCCTCTTTCACAATATTTTTTTATTAAGATGGAAGTCTAAACTTTTTCATTGTGGTTTGGTGACAACTGATTGTTTATAATAAGTAATGTTATAAACACATAATTTTTTAACATAGATAGTATTTTTATCTTCCAAACTTTTATTAATTTCTTAAAAATCATAATGTTAGAACCACAATTTGTGATGGACTCTGACTTTCTCCAAAAAGGAGTCAGTATTTTCTTATGCCATAGATGGCAAATCGTATGGCATTCTGCGCCTTCAAAGTTAGATTAAATGGAAAATATTTTTATCATTATATAAATCATATTTTAATTTATTACTTTAATTATTTCTAAATTTTTCACAACCTTTAATACAGTAAGAATATCTAAGGTAAGTTATGCTTGTTTTTGATGTACTTTTTAAAAATATTTAATAGACTCCAGGCAATTTTAGTTATTGATGTTACTCTCCTTACAGATGACATGATGTTTTATCCTCTCCATACCTGTCTGGATAACATAAATATTTTCTTAGTATTAACTTGTTCAGGAAGACAAATACAATCTTTGTTCTTTCAAATATTTATGGAAAAAATAATATTTTAAGATGTACTTTTAATAGCTATAGTTTATTTCAAAAAATATTTGAATGGGTCCGCCGAAAAACGTTCTAGCGACAAAATTTTGAAGTGACAATTTTAATTGACAAAGTTTTTTAAATGTATTATAAATAGTACATCATAGTATGATATAGCAATCCATTATGTTATTATATATGTAAATATAACAAATTACAAGGTGAAAAAAAAATCTAACTTACAAAACTAACAAGAACTTTAAATTATGATTTTCTGATTACTTATGATTTTACTTACTACTTATTACTTATTACTTATGATTACTTACTGATGACTTACTGATTACTCACAATTTTGTTTGTCGCTTAGAACGTTTTTCGGCGGAGGCATTCATTTGTCCCATTATTAGTACATAATTTTCTACATAACCCAATACATGTATTTTTTTAAATCCATTTTGTTGACTTTTAATCTATCTCCTCATTATTAAAACATAATAATAAGAGTTTATTTTAGTGTATTGGTTTATGAGGGTGCATTTTAATATTCCTTTAATTAATTTAAAATGAGTCCAATATTGTAAGGCTAGCCAATTAATTTGAGAAATTTAACCTCATTCTTAATAAATGCTTACTGAAGTTTAACATTCGACAAGAACAAAAGTATGCCAAAAGTTGTCATTTGCAATCGACCAACAGGTGGTTCCCATGATTGCCATAGTAGATTAAGGAAGCTGAATTTCTTTAACTTTCTTTATATGATAGCACATACATTTACTATGTTTAAAGCCAATTCAAATCCTATCTACATTATTATAAGAATTTAACTATCCAAGTCCACTACCGGTTCATTAATATTTTATAACTTTTTTTTTTTCTCATAAAATTATTCTATGCTTTATATTATTTGCCATTTAAATACCTAGCCTGCGATCTTGAAATTATGAGTATATATAAATTATATTTTTTCTATATAATAAATATGTTCCGGTCCGATTTGACTAAATATATACAGTTCAGGGTGTCTACTAGTCGGGAATTTCGTGTGGTCGGGAATAAGTCGGGAATTAACAGAAAATTTGGCAAAAGTCGGGAAAAAGTCGTCAAGGCTAACATTTTCAGATTTTTTTTAGTTTTGCTCAATATGTCAGTTAAGGAAGCGTCTGATCGGTATAGTCACTCTACATACTTTTAAAGTAAACTAAATTTGCTACAATTTGAGATCAGGGTGAGCTCTATAGAGCCATTGATTCCCAAGATACAAGAATATTATCTTCGATATGGTCCCTAATTGTGTGAAATATCTCCCAAAATATGTATCCCACGCCAAATATGATGTTGAAAATTTAATTAACTTTCATTTGAGACCAGACTGGTACCTCTGGGTCCAACCAGCGGTTCTCTCAAATACGGCTGGTAACAAAAAACAGTTCATAAGTGGGTTTTGAGGGAAAATACTGTTCTCGCGTCTTTTTATGGTTTATTTATCAAATTTTATTTATTTTTGTTATTTTTAAATAATTGATTGGTGAAAAAGAAAAAGATCATAAACCCATCGGGAATTACGTCATCATCGAACATTGTTTTATATACCTAACTACGTACTTAAATGCTTGAACAAACATCCTATATATATATATATATATATACGAGGGTGAATCAAATATAAACGGTAATTTTCAAAATTATATTTATTGAATAATATTATACAGAAACTATACCTTCAACATTTTTCAATGTAGTCTCCTGCATTATCTACACACTTCTGCCACCGATTTGGAAGCTTGAATATTCCCTGTTCATAAAAAGACTGAGGGCGAGTTTTTAACCATTCGCGCACGTGCTTTTCGACGTCTTCATTGTTTTCAAATCGTTTTCCTCCAAGTGATTCTTTCAGGGGCGCAAACAAAAAATAGTCACAAGGGGACAGGTCTGGACTGTAAGGAGGGTGTTCGAGAGTTTCCCAGCCCATTTCTTCCAATTTATCCCTTGTCAACAATGCGGTGTGAGGCCTTGCGTTGTCATGGAGAAGGATGACATCTCTAATGGGCACACCTCGCCTTTTGTTCCGGTAACTGGTTTTTGCTGACTGTAGCACCTGGCAGTAGTAAGCCGCATTCACTGTTCGTTGATCGTGAAGAAAATCAATGAGTAGAACTCCCCTTGAGTCACAAAAAATTGTTGCAAGAACTTTTCCGGCTGAGAGACGAGTTTTGGCTTTCACTGGGCAGCCTTCATCCTTCCTTCGCCACTCCTTACTTGCCATTTTCGATTCGAGGGTGTAATGGTGGACCCTTGTGACTATTTTTTGTTTGCGCCCCTGAAAGAATCACTTGGAGGAAAACGATTTGAAAACAATGAAGACGTCGAAAAGCACGTGCGCGAATGGTTAAAAACTCGCCCTCAGTCTTTTATGAACAGGGAATATTCAAGCTTCCAAATCGGTGGCAGAAGTGTGTAGATAATGCAGGAGACTACATTGAAAAATGTTGAAGGTATAGTTTCTTTATAATATTATTCGATAAATATAATTTTGAAAATTACCGTTTATATTTGATTCACTCTCGTATATATATGGCATGTCCATAACTTGCTCAGAACTGCCCATCAGTAGCACTTCAATATTACATTAGAAAGTCCCTCGCCCGTCTTCTTTTCAGATGCAGATGTAGCTTGTTTGGGTCAAATCTGCAACATATTGGACATTTAGATCATTTGTGACCTAATCAGGAGCATTGTGGATTTATTGAAGAGTTTGAATTGTAGAGATTCAAAACGGAATATATATATATGTGTGTGTGTGTTATATTCCTCAGGTTATCGTGAGTAGTACATCGCGAAAACACGTTTGTCGTTACTCTTTTAGTTATAACTCCAAAACTATTTGTCTGATCCGAAATTTCTATGTTTCATCTGAAAGCTGATCAAATTTGCTATGAGTCCTATTATATGAAATGTGTTTTGAATCCCATGAAATACCCAGTCCATTTTTTTTTCAGCACAGTTCTCGTAAATAGTTTCGGAGTTAGCGAAAAATATACTGAAAAAAAAGTGGATTTCACAAGGGTATGGGGTTCTCAGAGTACTGGCGTAGGTATACCCAGGTATATACATGGGACTTGATCAACATATCATAAAAATTCAACTAGCTTTCATATGGAAAAAAAGAAAATTTTTGATCGGACATTATTTTATCCAACAACCTCGTGTAACCTCGTAACTATTTTCAAACCGAATGGCAATACTCAACATTGATGTGTTTCTTGACATTTATTGAGAGTAATGTGAAATATAAAAAATAAGCGTTTTTTTTTTTTTTTTTTTTTTAATTGTGATGTGTTAAGCAGCAAACTATGCATTAATTGATTTGTTTCGATTATTATTGCAACAGCATTAAAATATCGATTGGCAGGATTTCGAAATATTTTTGGAAAAGTCGGGAATTTCTAGAAAAATTCTTGAAATGTCGGGATTATGTTGGGAATTTTGATAACTGAAATTGGTAGACACCATGCAGTTATACCAAGGCTCATTATTACTTTTACTGGAAACATGGTGTGGCAAATAACCAATTATCTATTGTATTATTTGCTCTTAACCCACCCATCAAAAGTATAATTTTAAAATAAATATAATCTTGATAGACTTTTTGTCCTCACATTTATTTTTAACTGAAAATCTTATAACACCTATCGCTATTTTAAATACTAAATACTTCAATTAAATAAAGTAATTTGACTTTTCTTTTTAATATTTTTGTTTTGTTTTTTACAGACAGTTGTATGAGAATGTTTAGGTGTAAATGTGGTCGACGTTATAGGCGTTATCAAAGTCTTTGGAGACACCAAAAATATGAATGTGGGATGGAGCCTCAATTTCCATGTTCGCAATGCTGCTATAAAGCTACTCAAAAACAAGCTCTTCAACGACATTATATTACCAAACATATTGGAATTGATCTCACAATATAATATAATCAATTACATGATTATGAAATTTTATTTTTATTGTTATATTTTCTCCCTAAAGTCTTCAAAATTTTAACCTAACTCTTCTTTATTAATATCTAATATTAATTTTTTTTTCTTTTCTTTTATAATTTATAAAATGATATGGGAAATTCCTGTAAGTTGATGTTTCATATTTAATTTACCTATTTTTAGTTGTTTTTTTTATGCTTTTAAAAAGATGATTGTTTGAATTTTACTGTTCTCTCTTTTTTTTAAATTTATATAATAATTGGAATTTACCAATAAACTAAAAAATACATCTAGTGAATAAGAATAATGAATGTTATTACTTCATTCCATATTCTTGCTTGTATTTATACTACTTTAATATCTTTATACTACCAACAGTTCTCCATTAAACCGAAGCATAGCCACTTTCATTTAGGAAAGAAAAATCCTTAAAGTTTTCGATATGTAGAATATTTGGCCCAAAAAAGGATAAACATATTGGAGGATTTAGTAGGCTCCACAATGTGGAACTCCAGGAGCTTTATCCAGTAAAAATAGTTCAAGTAATAGCAGAGCTATGGTTAAAATTACATGTAAAGCCATTGGATGTAATAGTCACAGCATTCCAGAAAAGGTAATCAGTTTTAAGCTGTCAGATTAACATCAGAGGGATAGACCAAGAATTAGGAGGGAACCATAGACAGGAGGGTTGTGTCAGGGCTGATATTAGAGACTTGGGTTTTGGTAGGATGGGTTTGAGGGAGGAGGTGTATGGTCTGAGGTTGATGGTGTTGGCATCAAACCTTCGAGTTCACCAAGCTTTTTATTTATTTAATAATATTTCATTTGAAGGATCTTCTTATATTTAAGCTCTGGATTAGATTACTTAAAAGATAATTTAATTTTATTAATTTCTTTATACCTAGTTTTTATCGTATCTTGGAGTACCCTTATCTAATAAATTACGTATTATTGTTACTTCTATTATATACAATAAAATGTTGACATATTTGTTTGTATTTTTGTTCCTGATTCCAATATTTTTCTTCTCTTATTTTTTATTTTTTTTATTTTATTTTTTTTTCAATCTTGCCTATTCATCGAATTTGGTCATCAGGAAATAGATTTGTGTTTCAAGAGCTATCTCTCTTTTTCTTCTACTGTAATAGAAGGATCGACTAAGGTTCTGAGTTATTATTGTCCTACTCTTCAACAGTAAGTTCAAGTAATCATAAAAGATTTTGATGAATCTTCTACTGATAAGTTATTACTGAACACTATGTTTTCTAACCTCATACAATTGACACTCTGGTTGATGAAACTGATTCACAAACTTAGAGAGCCAAACATATAAAGCATGATGAATTGGAATTACCTTGTTTTATTTATTGATACATGTAATCAAGAAGGTAGTCTGGGATACAGTCAGGAGCTAGGAAAAACATATCGATGTTAAAATTTTTTAATGATGTGCTGTTTTTTCAACCTGCTCTCAGGTCTTTCCCAAGGCTAAAAACAACAAAAAATGACATCCAGTCAGGAGATAATGTGTTATCTCCTGATTTACTCAGTCTTATTTTTTAAATATTGAATAATCGATTTAGCACAAATTCATAGTACTGTCTTTAAGAAGAAGGTGGGAAAAATGAAAGGCTGAAATCAACAGGACTTCAAAATCTGTACTTCATTTTATATATGTGAAATTCTGCTTTCTATGTTTTTTTGTTTTATCTAAAAATATTATTATTTTAGATTATGTAATCTGATTCCTTGCTGGTGACATCTCTTTATTAAAAAAAATAAAATATTGTTTTCTTACTGTAGTAACTCTTAGCATCAGTAATTTTTAAATTATAATTTCTCAAATTTAATAACTTTCATTTCAAATTCTAAAAACCCAATTTATAAGAATGGTAAATTTTCTATTGTCATTGATATCTGTATTTAACCGTTTCAGCTCTCAGCTTTTTGGTTTTGGAAACCAAACAGAGAAAAAGATATGAATGTCCTAAATGTGGAAAAGCTTACTCTTATTACTCTGGTCTTTACAACCACAGAAGGTTTGAATGTGGAAAAGATCCTCAATTTCAGTGCCCATACTGTCCCTATAAAGCGAAAATGAAGAATAATCTTAAAACTCATGTACTTTGTAAACACCTTAATGAAAATAAGGAGGGTGCCTTTCTATCACAGGCTCAAAAATAAAGTTATTTATAAAACTGTTTTCAGAATTTTCTTTTCTTTTTTATTTTCCCCTTGAATGTCTTATCCTAATGATCCACTAGATAAAAATCCTCATAGCTGGTTTATTTTAATTTAATTTAATATTTTTTTTTTTTTGTTTTCCTTGTAAAATTTAAAGGAACATATTTTGTTCTATATTTTTAGTTTAACTAATTTAATTTTAGAATGTATAATAATAAAAAATATTTATTAACTGTTAATAATGTATTTAAAAATACTATATCTTAAGTACATGAGAATTAAGAATATCAAATGTGTTTAATACTATTAAGTCGTTTTTTAAATTGATTAAAATTTCAATAAAATATTGGCTTTTTGTATGTACTTATTACTGTTGTTTATATTTAAATTAAGTTGAAAAAATTAATCTATGATTACAGGTAAGAATGATAAAAGAAAAGGGAGCTTTGTATGTGACACTTGTGGGAAAAGTTACTCTTATCATTCTGGATTGTACAATCATAAAAGATTTGTTTGTAGAAAAGAGCCACAGTTCTCATGCCCCTATTGTACATACAAGACCAAGATTAAAGGGTCTCTTAAGCGTCATGCTATCAGGCATTTGTCAAACCTATGAAAGAATCCTGTTAAGTATATAAATTGTCATGTGAAACTTTAAATGTGGGCATTCTCATAATCTTTGAAAGTTATATTAAAAAAATAAATGTGATTCTCTTATATTTAATAATTTTGTACTTAATAATATACATTGAAGAATCAGATGTTCCTGGCATTAATTTCTGTCATTTGGAAAATAATGTGTAGTTTTAAAATTTTATCAACATTTACTTTGTTAATTTATATCATTGTTTTTGCAATAATTGCAAATTACTCTCAGTAATATGTTACTCTTTATTTTATATTTCTTATTAAAGATATTTTGAATTGCCTTTTACTATTTATTTTCAACTCATAGCCTAGAAATCTTTAGTAGATATATTTTTTGAAGATTACATTATCTTAACCTTTGGTAATTTTTTTTAATTTGTTTGCTTGAACCTTTATTGATGTTTTTATTTATAGTTGATTTCTTTCTTGTAATGAAAAAAATTATTACATCAATAATGTTATAACCACAAATATCTGCTAAAAAAGATTTTCTTGAGTTCCTTAATTTAAGGTATTTAAATTGATAATTAATGTTTTCACTTTGATTTTTAATTTTTTTAAATTCAGACTGTTTCTTCAAAAAATGTAAAATTATTTATTAAAGAATCAAGTCAATAAAATGGTGTAAAGTTAATAAAATAAAAAGACACAGTTTTTATATTTATCATATGATTTCAAATGATGCAATGAGCAGTTTCTGGCATAACATTTATCATCATTTTTAGTTTTCTCTTCACTTGAAATACTCAAATGATTTTTAAAACTTATTATCCAAATTAAATTTTAGCATTATTGAAAACTTTACACCCTTCTCCTCAAAATAGTCTGTGATTGTCTAAGTAATATTTCTACTTTGTATTTTTAATTATATCAGAGTAGTGCCTGATCAGATTATATTTTTTGAAATAAAAATTATTAAAACTCATCTATAATTTCAGTATTGTATAAGTTTATTGTGAGAAGTACATCTTCCTGATAAATAAAACCTATTCAGTTGACCTTGTGTACAGTGAAAGCAGCAGTTAATGTTGAAGAGTTGTGTCATTTCATAAAAATAATTATTAACAAGATTTTTTTTTTTTTTTTTTTTTTTTTTAGAACTAACTAAAAAGAAATATGAATGTGATGTCTGTGGAAAGTTGTATACGTACTCATCTGGACTCTATCAACACAAAAGGTTTGATTGCTTCAAAGAACCACAGTTTGAATGTCCTTATTGTTCTCACAGATCAAGGAGAAAAGGTGATATGAAAGCTCATGTTGCGAGGAAGCATACTTCATTCATATTTGCTGATCTATTCAATGTTAAAAAGTGATATTAGTACAATATATATTTATCTTAATTTATCAAATATTAAATTATTATTATAATATTAATAATATATCTCTTTTTTTCCCCTTGTTTTATTGTTATTTTGTTTTTTCCTTTGAAGTCATGCATTTATATATAGTATTAGGTATTGTTGATATCAATACGGAGTATCAGTACTTTATACTATATGTTAGTTATTGTTAGATTTTTAGTGATCAACTAGCCATCACTTAAAGTTTATCTCATGTCCTAAAGAAAAGTGAATGGAATTCATGCAAAGAGGAGGTTGCAAACAATGATAGAAGTAATTATAAATAATAGATTCTTCAAAACTTTTTTTCAACTAGGATAATCATTTATTATATTATTATATGTTTTAGCTGTTTTTATGTAATTTTATTTTTGTTATTTTTTTTTTATTTCTGTGCTCAAAAAGTAAATATTCTTAAAAATTACTAGTTGATCATTTATCCCAGAGGGGACAATGTGGAGACTACGATGAAGATTCAAAGCCCACTAGTCATGGAAAGTAAAAATCAGGGGAAGGGGGTAATAGGCTTATTCAAGATAGTCCATTTTCTTTTGTGTGTGTGGTAGTGCTACAATTGTTTCAAACATATGTTTTTTGTGATATAAGGTACGTACTATGTTCTATATTACTAATATCTGTTAAAATTTGTTTTTACATTTCATTGAAAAATAACATTCATCAGTATATTTTTCATTATTTTTTGCAGATAAGCCATATTCCTGTACATTTTGTAAGAGAAGTTATTCCTCTAAGGATAATCTTAGACGGCACGTGAAATATGAATGTGGAAAGGAACCTAGATTTGAATGCCCACATTGTCCTCACAAGACAAAGCGCAAGGGGTCATTGATGTTACATATTTTTAATAAACATAAGTTATAAATGTGCATTAATCCCAAGTCAAAGGGGTCAAACGAATAAATCAATGTTTAAAGGAAATCTTTAAACAATCTTGGTTTTAGGATTGATGAATTAATTGCCACTTGATCCTTCTATACCATCATGCGTACCTCAAGTAATCTTGGTTTTATATTTATTTTATTTTTTAATTATTTTGGATTTATTACATATTATTTATACATTGTTCATTTTTATTAGTTATTTTAATGTGAATATTGTATGTTGTTTAGTTCTCAGGTAATTGTTGTTGTTTTTTTCTTAGATATCTTTAAACTTTTAAACATTCTCTTTTTCTAAGGGCATATTTAATGCAACAATTACTGGGGCAGGTAGGAGTAAAATTGTATATTATGGCATCTTTGGTAGTCACACTATTGAATGTTGATTGCCATGTAACACCACTAAAGACTAAACTGATCTGAAGATTTGTATGTGGTTAAAAAAATATTACATACCTTGGCAACAATATTTGAAAAAAAAAACAAAAAAAAAACAGACTTTGAAAAAAAATAAAATATTTTTACTCATTTCATGAATGTATATGAAAGGTTTTAAGACCACAATATGGAAGGATAATGTTGGTTACTCAAGTTATATTTTATAGTTTCAACCTACTTTAATTATAAAGTAGAAGTTTAAAATAAATTGGAATTTTGATACATTTTCCTAATAAGATTTTATATAATTCCAATATAATTAATATTTTATATCAATAATGAATATCTTATTATTATTATTTTTTTTATTCTTGATCTCCTGCAAATTAAGATTATGTATGAGTGACATTTGTTTTGTGGTTCCTCATTTTTCTCTTGATTGAGCCCTCAATATTCCAGCTGTTTTCCTGGTACTAGTCCTATTATTTTTCTTCTTGGAGCCACATTGTTATAATGGGCTGGACTCATCTCCACCTCCTATCTTTAACAACACTTAGTTTTAAACAGAAAAGAGACAAGAATTTCCTTTGTCCGCATGTTATGCGAACACTGAAATATTATGAATATGAGATGTATTATGAAATATATGAAATATGAACAATGAAATATTATGAAGACTGAATAATCAATTTATTTACCCATTTTAATTTGAATAATATTATATTGTTTGAATACCGTTAAATTTTGATTGAAAATGAAATGAATCTATGTTATTTTATAAAATAAAACATAATGAATTAAGCCAATTTATTATTATTCAAAATAAAATTTGTCCAAATATAGTACATTCTTATAAAAATTTCTTTGTTACTAAGGGATTGAATTAAACCCAATTTTGATGTGTGAACAATTCATTTTGTTCATAGGGTCACAAATGATAATATGAAAATGTTTTATACTTAGTTATTTTATTTATTATTTCAAATAAACTAATAATATTTTATTATAAATTCAAAGGATTAAAAATGAATTATTATTGTAGTATGACCCACGATTATGTTCAAATTTTCTTTTATTACGTGCGTGTCAACCTTGCTTCCCAACAAGGAAAGGGTGAATTAGCTATATAGTATTATCATAGTTTAGACAGATTAAGAAGGTTGTGATTTATAATGTGGGACAACACAAAATAAATAGTAAACCCTACAGAATCATCCATGATAGTTCTTTATGATTTTATATAAAAACATAACCATTTGATTATATGCATGAATGTAATGGAAATTTTAAAAGTTTTATTTTCAAATATTTTATTTTTTCTTATAGTTTATTGATATTTTTTTTTAATGTTGTGTTGTGAATTAAGGAAAGTACAATGTTTTGGAGATTTTTAATATTTATTACAATTTATAATAATTGTTATAGTTAAGATTCTTGTTAAAGAATTTTATAGAAGAGAAACTTCAAAGAAATTTTTTTTTTCTTTTTATTGATGTAAATATTCTATTTGTTTTACTTTTTCTGAAATAAAAAAATCTTTGTTTCATTCAGTTTCATTTATTTGTTATGTGTTGACATTAAAATCTTCTGTATAAATATCTACTACTTGTGTTATCTACCTTAATTGCAACAACTGGTTTAACAGATCTCATATTTCAAACTTTATTAAGCCCCAGTTTTCATTTTTTTTCTTTATTTAATATATTTATTTTCAATTGTTTAAATTAATTTTATCAATTTATGCTGTGGTAGATTTTGTTATTGATATAATCTATTGTTAATGTTATTAGGAGAGCTGAGGTATCAGTGTAATGATTGCTTGAAATCCTACCGTTACTTAAAAGGGCTTCAGAGGCATCAACAGTATGAATGTGGTAAAGAGCCACGGTTTCACTGCAAGTTTTGTTCATATCGAACGAAAAGGAAAGAAAATCTGACAGTCCATACTTTTAATAAACATAGCAATTCAAATATTTTATGAATGAAATAAATATTTAAAAAGTGTATATTATATCATCACATCCATAATTATTGTTTATATCATAACAATGAATCAGTGGTATTCCATTCCTTCACAGTGTATATTATGAATGTTGTATATTAAATTTAATGTCTTGAATTTTAAATAAAACTATTTTTTTTTAAATGATTGCATTATTTTACTAAAAAAATGAATAAAAGTTCTATAAACAAACATTTAATTCCCCTAATTAATTTCAAATAAATTTTCTAACTTATTTTTAATTTCAGGATCATTGCATACTTGTGATGCCTGTTACAAATCTTATAGTCATTTAGCCAGCCTTACGAGACATAAAAAGTTGGAGTGCGGAAAAGTGCCCCAGTTCAGTTGTCAGTGGTGCAGTTTTAGAACAAAAAGGAAAGAAGGTCTAACCTTACATGTCTATAACAAGCATAATCAATTTTAAAGATTTTCTTCCTTTTTTTTTTTTTTTTTTTTTTTTTTTTAACATGGGACATGTTTTTTTAAGTTTCTTTAATAAATTTTCTAATAATAAGTAAAATCATGTGATATTATTTCATTGTACATCTTCCCTATACATATTTACTATGATATTCATACAGAATTGTATGAAATAGTGAAGAATTTGTAGTTCTCATTTTTTCTATTTTGTTCTATGTTTTACCATCACAATTACTGAAATCATCACATAATTATATATATGTCACAACTAAAAAAATTACTGAGTTAGTTACAAAAAGTACATTAAACAAAAAATAAAATATTTGTTTATTTTTTAACTCAATTAACTGCTATTTTAAATGCCCTCCCCCCTATCTGTTATTGATGTTAAGTATAGCATTCATTGGTGGTATCTTTTAAATGAATTATTTTAGAACTTCTTGGGCTCTTGCAGGTTGGTTTATTTATCATTACTGTTATTATTTATTTTTTTATTAGGCTTTGAGGAGTTAACAATTTATGTTTTCTTTTTACAGACATCTTATAACTTATGAATGTACTGATAATAGAAGCTCATCACTGTAAAAATTGTTTTAATATTATAAGTTGATAGGCTTAGTAACTATATTGGACCTGTTTAGCTGTCCTGTTCCCTCGAGCAAAAAATCAGTTACTTTATTCATTTAGAAGAAGCCTTGAACCATTAGCTCACAAGATCTCAGGGTTTAGGTTCTTCCCTGGTTGTGACAGCTTCTAAGTCACCGATGGCGAAATTTTTAAGCTTCCTGTGTTAAAAAACTTGGGTACTGTGTCACATCTAAAAATATAAATAATTGTGTGGTATTGCATAAATTTGGAAAATATTTTATATTTATCTATACAAAAATCTTCAACTAATATTCATATATATATATATATATATATTTTATTAATAATAATGTGTTTATCCTTCAATATTATTCACTCATTCAGATACTGATCCAACTTGATTGATTGTATTAATTTTTAAATTTATATGGTACATTTGCTTGCTCGGTTACCAAAGCCCCATATATTTGTTCATTCCCATAACCATATAATGTCAATACCTATTTTGTTCTACACATTTCTAATTTTTAATAATTCTTTGAATTAATGTATATAATTTAACTGGCATTATTTTAAAAATATATACATCACAATAGTCTTTATATTAAGTTAATAGCCTTATATATGTATATACTAAAAAAGACTGATCATAATTATTTCAATAATTACTAGTATTCTTTATCTCTATAATTTATATACAGACTTAATATAGTTTTTCCATTAATCCAAGAATCAGTGGTAAGTGTATGAAGTGAGTATAAAAAAAGATAAAAAATTGAAAGCATGGTGCTTTTAATGCTTAAAAGGTCTTATTGGTCTATATTCAAAAATATTTCTGTATTATTTTTTAATTTATCACTACATTAGTTTTATGTTTTTTCGAGTTTGATAAATTGATGTTATTATATTTTATCTAATTATTTTTTAATTATACGTTTCAGGTTTGGTATACAATTGCTCTTTCTGCGGCAAGAGGTATTCGCACTCACGGAGCCTTAAAAGACACTGGAAATATGAGTGTGGAAAAGAACCGCAGTTCCAATGCCCTCATTGTCCCCATCGAACAAAACTAAAAACTAATTTGAAAGCACATATTATTGCTAAACATGTAAAATAACCACAATATTTTCCATAAACTTTCAATGTAGCATAAAATAATTTGTATATAAATTATATATTTTAGTTAGTGAAATTTTCATTTCAGTAAAGTTTATTTATTGAAAATATAATATTGGGTTGACAAATAAGTTATTTTGATTCATCAATTTTCTATTAAAATAATAATTATTTTAATATCTAAATGTATATTTTATTGTTTTGTATGACCTGTTTATGTTTCAAAGTAAAAATCAAATATCTGTTCACTATTTGAATGCCATTTACCTCATATATTATAGTATGAGTATAAATTTTCATTTCAGTGAAGTTTATTTATTGAAAATATAATATTGGGTTGACAAATAAGTTATTTTGATTCATCAATTTTCTATTAAAATAATAATTATTTTAATATCTAAATGTATATTTTATTGTTTTGTATGACCTGTTTATGTTTCAAAGTAAAAATCAAATATCTGTTCGCTATTTGAATGCCATTTACCTCATATATTATAGTAAAGTGCTATCTAATGAAATGCTTTTCTTAACACCTTTTTTTGATTTTTTTTTTTTTTTTTTTTTTCTTTCTCTCCTCCTCACTATTTTGGCTACATTAGGTTTTCTTGGTTGGTATAGGGAATGGGTGGGGCCATAACCTGAATCCTTTTTTTTGATTTATTGAATTAAATTAATGGTAATCATTTTCTGTCATCCATAATTTGTAATATCATTAGCAATATTTTGCATTGGTTAAGAGAAATTTTGGTCACCAGATTGTTGCAAATTAATGTTTGTAAGCTCGATTTTATTAAGGCATCTTTTCTTTTCGATATAACTTGCAGAAATTTATATTCACTTTGCCTTCATGGTTTTCTTTACCATATATTATAACAAAAATATTTGTTAGACTTTTTGACACATTAGTTAATTAAAGGATAAAAAATTCAAATGAACTCTAAAAGAAATTGAAACAACGATAGCGTCAGGAAATCCATGCCTTTTTGGAGTATAATACTTTTTAAAATTCAGAGGTCTTTCATTGAGCTCCAAGTTGATTATTTATAAGACCATTTACAGCCAGTTGTAACATATGGCAGCGAGACATGGATCCTCACAAGAATTATGGAGAAATGGCTTTGCACATGTGAAAGAAATATCCTCATGTAAATATATGGACCATTCTACTCTGAGGGAAAGTGGATAATTAGAACAAAAAAGAACTAAGAGTAATTAATGACTAACCAGATATTGTGAAGTTCATAAAAAAGGGAAGGTTGAGGTGGCTCAGTCATCTGGATTATATGGTCAGTGATAATCTCCAGGTAGCTACTGTATGAAAAGCCTTGAGGTGTTCAAAGATATGGTTGTCGGAGAATGAGATGGTTGAAAGATGTTGAGGAAGGTGGGAGACAGGCGATGGAAAGCTGTTAATGCCAATAGACCATCTTGACAGGCAGTCTGTGATGGGGTCCATGTCCTTGGAAGGCTTTAGTCACGAATATAATAATAATTATTTAAAAAAAAAAAAAAAAAAATCCAACTGCGTGAGTTTTTGATGCCATAAGAAAAATAAATCAATTTATTTGTCAGTCCAATACTTTATTTCAATTTTTATTTCTGAAATACTAATTTCATTATTATGTTAATAGTTTTAATTGTAAATTTGTTAAAAATTGGATTTGTTTATGAAAGAATCGGTATACAAATTGTGGCTATATATTATTTTGTTGTTTTTCTGCCTGAATCTTAATATTATTATACATGTAACATGTAGCTTGTTTTATAGGATTTATTGCAATTAATTTTTCAATTGTGAATTATGTTTATTACAATATAAACACTCTAGTTTAAAAACTATGTTTAACTTATTTCTTTATTATAAAATAAAATAAAGGGATTAATAATTTGCACTGATGTAATTTTTGAAAATCGTTCTAAGGAAGTAGTAATAGCACAATTTTGAAAATGTAATAAAATGATGTTAGTTTTACAAATCTTTTTGTTTATTATTTGAAATTTTAATTTCATTGAAACAGCAATAATTAATAAAAGATCTTTAGATTTTCTTCAATTTGTTATTGCATTTAAGGTTTAAAATATTACAGAATAGTTACAAACATTAATTTAGTATCATATGAGTGTAATTCATCCATACAATCATGATAACTTTGAATTTTAATTGAATAATAATTATTAATATTTTATTTATTTAAAACTTTTTTACAGAAGTTTTTTTTTTAATTGTTGATTTGTAATTGGTTTAAAATAAAATCTGTTAAATTTCAAAATTGTGTTTTATTTATGTTTGTTGTTTTTTAAACTCAAACCCACTTCCTATTACCTTTAATAGCTTTATATTTGATATATGATTTTGTTAAACCCTAATGCATTTTTTAAAAACTGTTTTTCTTTTTCAGGTAAGATACGAGTTTCTATATGTTACGAGTCTCTCTGGCCTAATTGTGATTTACAGTTGTTAAAAATGCTACTTGATATGTATTTTATTATTATGGAAAAAGATATTTAATTCATTTTTAACAGGTAATAATCAATCATATTTTTAAGAATCATTATTTTGTTGATTTTTCTGTTAAATACTTTCAGATTTAAATTATTATAAACATATTAATTGTTCTTATCTTCAAACTGAATTTCCAAAACACAATTTTAATTTAATGATATTAATTACTTTTTCAGTTTCTTTATTTTGCTTTAATATATTGCAAAGGTTGGTATTTTATTTCTTTTATATTAATTGATAATTCTTATCATAGAAATAAGCAACTATTAGCGAATTTAGTAAAATGAAGAAATATAATCGATGTATTATCTTTAAAATTGAATTTTAAGTCATTGTACCCCTTATTGTTAATTCTCAGCATTCGTTAAATATCTATTAAACTGCTGTTTCGTAATGTCATCTGATAATTGTTTCTGAGATTTTTTTCCAAAATAAGTTACAGTGTGCTAGTGTAAATATTCATTTTCTCATCCTCGATGGATCATCTATTGTGAGTAGAATAAAGGTCTTTGTGTCATTCATAAAAACTATGAATGTCTTTGTCATAAAATCAGAGATGTGTAAATTGATTTGTTAAATGTATCACCTAACTAAATTATTTATGGCTAAAGTCATTGATAAATTCAATGAATGAAAATATGTTTTGATCAATTTAAAATAAAAAATATCGGTTGAATTGAAGTTTGACACAAGGAACAATGATTTGTTTACTAAGTCCCCACTGAATGGATTTTTATCTGGAGTAGTGCTCACAATACTGTTGTGCATATATAACACCATGCATATATAACACCATTTGTCTAAATATATATTTTTTCTCTTTGATTAATGCATTGGCATCTAAGATTTTTTTTTTTTTTATCATCACAAGTATCTGTGTCATTTGTACCTTACTTCATATCTGAAATAAGGTACGTTGTTCTTATTTATTTCAAGATTTGGACAATTGAAGAAATGTTTATCATTAAATGTCGTTATTAAGGCTCCAGTCAAAGAAAAGTCATATTCAGAATACTAATACTACTATTTTGTAATTTCTTATACATGGCAGTCAAACTTTTCAAATTTAAATTAGCTAAATCTTTTGATTAATGGTGAATACTAATATTAAATTAGTAGGAATTACTCTGAGAGGACAAATTCAAGAAGGCTAGATGGAATAAAACTAGTAAAAAGAATTTATTTGACCTTACCATAGTGGCAAGACCATAATATTGCAAGTGGACAGGTGCAGTTTCAAATGAAATCAAGATTGGACTATTCAAATAATCAAACAAAATAAGAAAAATAAAAGACATTGTATGGCAGGATAAGAATAATTTATTGAAGTATGTAACTTGGCAAGCTATTGTGCTCGATCTTTAATTATAAAGAACTAAAACTTTCATCTGGTGGGCACTTATGTTAAAGTTTCTACAAACTTAAAATGTTTGCAAAATAAATTTTCAGTCAAGGAATGTTACAGATTCTAAGGGCCGAATTCATAGACTGCACTTAGAGTGAGAGATAAGTAATACTCACTTAAGTAGGATTTTACACTTGAGGGAAAAAATTTTAAAAACGGTATTCATAGACGGCCACTTAAGTGAGTAAAGAATCGGACTGATAAGAACGAGTAGCGCATGCGCAGTAATGCTATTAGTGTAAGGTTTCGTATCGGTTTCCAACCTGAGTTGTTGACATTGTTTGAGCTACCTATTATAGTGGAAGAAAGGAGAAAGAAAATAACATTTAGTGAGAAGAAATTGCTTTTAAAAGAATGCGTGTTAGCATCAAAAACTCTTATGGCCTCCAAACGGACAGACAAGGTGTCAAATGCGGAGAAATCCCAAGCTTGGGAAGAAGTTGCTAGGAATTTTAATTCCCAAGGAAAAAAAAACGTTCCAGTAAGTACTATTCTTTATTTAACAAAAGTGTAATATAAATTAATTAACATAAATGATATTAAACAACATCAATAAAACTGATTTACACATTGTATTTTATATTACTTAAGAAGATGTAAGGAATATTAATCAGCAATATTATCTCCTATTTTAATTTTATTTAAACAATTATGATATAATTCTTTATTTGGGCTACGTTTCATGGTCTTTACCACATTTTTATACTCTAACATAGTTGGACAATACATGAAAATTAGCTATTATTTAGAATAGGATATAATATTGCTGATTAATATTCCTTATATACTAATTTTCATAGTTCTCAACTAGACTGGTGTTCAAGTCAAATTACAGTATGTTAGGCTCTAATTTCTGAGTTATATTTACAGAGAACTGTAAACCAACTTAAAAAGCTGTGGGATAATATAAAATTCCGCCAAAAGGCGGTATTGGCTGAAGAGAAGAGGAAACTGATAAGGACAGGAGGTGGTCCTTTCATACCTTCCTCTTATGAAGAGGATCCAGAACTGGAGGCAATGGGAGGGTGGATATCGAAATTAAAGATGCTTTGGACAATGAATCTGTGGTAATAGGGAGGGATAACATCACTACTGAGGGAGTTTTAATTCCAGTTCCAGGTGAATTATTAAAAGCATATTTCTTATAGATGTACTTAAATAATTGCTACTCAAGTCACTTGTCCAAATTAGAATTTATTTCAGCTATAGAACACAATTCTACTTGAATTAATCGGACAAGTACCCACTTTTTTGTTACTCTGAATAGTAATTCAATTAATTTCTTTTGACACAAAGTAAACATGTATATTTTTGTTACAATGAATGTTTTATTTTACAGAAGTAGAGTCAAAAACAGAGGAAATGTCAGAGCAAAATCAAGAAGCAAAGGAGATCCCAACCCCTCTTGAGTTCGGTAAGCATATGTATTATTTTTCATAGCCAATTACAGTAGTAAATCCCTATAGCACCTACATTTTTCATTACTATGTATTGTAATTCAATAATTAGATTTATTTAGTTTATAAAAACTTTTTTTTTGTTACAATGAATATTGAAAGCTTTAAAAAAAAAAAAAAAAAAAAAAAAAAAAAAAAAAAAAAAAAAAAAAAAAAAAAAAAAAAAAAAAAAAAAAAAAAAAAAAAAAAAAAAAAAAAAAAAAAAAAAAAAAAAAAATTTTTGTTAAGTTAATCTTGTATAGTTACTTCTTTTAATAACGAATACCTTTTTTCCAGAAGCAAAACAAGATGCAAAAGAATTTGTCAAACAAGAAGGTGAGCTAAGAGTGCTTAGAGCAAGGAAGCAAATTCAGAATGACGACGAGCTTCATGCAGTCCGAGTCAAAGAGGCCCACCTAAAATTAAACTTATTGGAACGAGAGCTGAGGTTGAAAAAGGGGTTAGAAGAAGAGCTGAGTTTGAAAAAGGAGCTGAAGGTGTTAGAACTAAAAGAAGAATTATTGCTGAAAGATTTGAATAAATAATATAATATGATGATGTATTTTATTTAGTTACAATAATTATGTTTAAAAAAAAAAATATATATATAATTATATTTCTTCAATTAAAGTGTCTTTCAATGAAAACATTCCTTATCATTGTTCCTCTTGAAGTTACTGTTAATGGTAAGGCTGGTACTTCATTAATTCTGGGCCTTTCGTCGTTATCCAAATCATCCCAGGTGTCATTGGCATTGATCCCAATGTTATACATGCAGTTATTGTGCGAGTGACATTTTTCAGTTTTAACTGCATCTCATTGTACAGACAAGGAAACCTTCGCTTCCATCTGCGAATTGTTCTTTCAACCTGGCTTCTTGTCACTTTATGGGACTTATTATAATTAAGTTCAGCCTGTGATCTTGGATTGCTCACAGGGGTGTAAATACATAACCTCTGTGGATATCCACTATCACCAAGCAAATTTCCTGGTAGCTGACCATCCTCTAAATGAACACGTACAGAACAGTTGTCAAAGATTCGAGCATCATGAGCCGAACCTGGCCATCTCACAACAATGTTCAAAATTTCCTCATTTGGTCCACTTATAATTTGTACGTTAACTGAAAAGAAACCTTTTCTGTTGCTAAAAACTTCTGCGCTGTCTCCTCCAGGGGATTTTATTGGGATATGTGTTCCATCGACTAGGCCAATAACTCCAGGGAATTGAGCTTTGGTATAAAAGTCTTGTTTTATTTTATTAAAAGCTGCAATGCTATTTGGAAATTTGATGAATCTCATAACATTTCTAGCCAGAATCTCAGATGTATGCTGGATTATTCGGCAAACAGATGCCTGGCTAATTCTGTTCAAATCTGCTGACACCACCTAAAAATACATTGTTCATAAGATATTGTTGTCAAGACATTTTATTAATTAACCAAACTATTGAGAATTACTTAAAAATTGACTATTTCCAAAGTTATGTTAAAAATCATCTATCAAAACCTTGTGACTAAATGAAAGTTGTTTTTATAATAACAAATTACTAGCACAGATATTAACCTATAGATTACTAACCTGAAATAATCCAGTTGCATAATATCTTAATGCAGTGCATAATTTTAACATTGGCGGCAAAGGAAATCAGTACTATTATTGTTCTGAAACAGTGGTATTAATCTGTTAACAACTGTTTCTTTATTAAATCTGAATCTCCTTTTGAATTGACATTCATTGAAAAACTCTAGTGGATTTTCTTGATCTCTTAAATATCTTCTTGGGAAAGTTTCATTTCCAGATTCTTCTTCATATTCTAAAAATTCTAAAAAGTCATTTAATTCACTGTCAAACATGCTCACTGTGTAAAAAATGCTCTTGGTAGGAACAGAGGAAACAATGATTAGGATATTACGCCTTAAAGCCCAAACTAATAAAGGATTTTGTAGATAACTTTGCCAAAGAACAAATAAACCAATACAAAAATCTCACTGCCCACTGGTCTTAATAGAACCATGGTTTGGTAACATTTATAAGAAAAGATACGGCTTATTGTGAATTGTGCGAGGTTAAGGCCGATCCGATATAATAATGCCGTGCATAAAATATTCTGCAGAACGATATTATTAGATTTTCATTGATTAAGATTTTTAAAAAACATCTATTTTGAATAAATATTATTTTAAGTTGGCCAATGGCGTCTAGCTAAAGCCTAAAAAATATAATAACCAAAAAATATCATTTTATAAATTCACTTGAGGGCACAACAATGTCCACTTGAAGTTAAGTGGTAAATTTCACTTACTTAAGTGTTGAGTTAGGTTTATGAATACCAAATAATGATAAAAAAAAAAACTCAAGTGGAAATTCTTGAGTGAAACTTCAAAGTTGAGTTGAGTTTTGTTTCTGGAATGGTTAAGTAGAATCATAGCTGAGTAGAGTGAAAAATTTCACTTGAGTGCAGTCTATGAATTCGGCCCTAAGTTGTATAAATAATAATTAATCTAAATATTAAAATAACTAAGGATACCTGTATTCTTTGATGCTTATCGCTCTTTTTTTGTGTTTACACACTTTTATATTAGTATTATATTTTAATAGTGCTTGAATTTTAATTATTATTAATTTATAATTATTTTTAGGAAATTTATTTATTATTTGTTTTTTATTAAATTATTTAGATTAATTTTCCTTCCTTGCAGGTCGAAAACCCAGATCATTAGGGAGATCATATCAGTGTGGAACATGTTACAAAACATACAGATATTCTCATGGCCTCCAAAGGCACCTCAAGTACCAGTGTGGGAAGGAACCTCAATTTCAGTGCCCCTATTGCCCCCACCGAACCAAACTTAAGACTAACTTAAAAGCTCATATAATTGCTAAACATTTAAATGAATACAACTGAATGCTTTTATATTAAATAATTTATAATCAAATAAGCGTCTGTTCCTGACCATCGATAAAATTATGGAAGGACAATTATTAATATTTCTGCGAAAATCTTTATTAATAAAATCAAATAAATGTGATGTGAAAAGTATTACATTCATGAAATGTATATCTACATTAAAAGTGATTATATTCTACTTTTTTCACTCTAGGAAAGTAGAAATAAAATTTTGTATTATATTATAATACTACCTTCTTAAAAAAGTTATTGTGCAAGAAAATATTTTATTTAAAAAGCTATTACAAAGTATATTCTATAATTTTAACACCTTTCTGCCTATTGTAATTGATTAAACTTCTTTAGTTTTTAGTAGAAAAAAACACTCATCACATCTTTATAAGCACTTTGAAAGTGCTAACAATTAAAAAAATTTGTTTATCAGATAATTCTAGAATTGGATGGCTTTGGGTATGGTGAAGTAAGAATTCTTGTCTACAATTTCGCTTTAGCCAAATTTTAGTTATGTGCTTTAGCATTATCTTGTTTAAATCAAGTTCCATATAAAAAACCTCATGATTACTACTCTTACTCTATCAATTTTTTTTTTTTAATATTTTCAAAATACTAATAATTGGTTCTTTGAGGAGATAGAGAGAGATTGATTTCCTGGATTGATGCTATGCGATAATGTAGGATATGAAAAGTTAGTTAAAAAAGAGCATAAATCATTATTTTCCATATGAAATTTTCGGTTTATATACATATATATGACCTTCTTACAATATCAATATCAGATGCAATATGTGATTTATGAGGCTCTGTTACTTTCATGCACAAGGACTTAAATAGCAACACAGACATTTAAAAATGTATACCTAAGTGACCCCAGAAACTGTTGCAATATTTTTGTTTTTGTATGAAGTATGTTGAAAATCAATTCTATACTCAGATATAAAGAATTTTCTTTTTTAGTTTAAGAGAAAATAAAAAAAAAATTTTTTGTTTTTTTTATGTATTATGATTTCTCCTCATATGACATTTTCCTTAATCACATTCTTCTCCAAGCCTTCTCCATTCCTCCCTGTTTAGTAAATCATGTCCAGCCATTCTCTCGTCTACATTATACTCATCTGTTATTTCCATTTCATATAAGCCCTTCCTCACTTTCTTCTACCTTTATCTTCTGATTCCATTATTTTATATGTTATTTGACTTGAATTTATTTGTTTTAGATGGCCATATCACCTAAATAATCTTTTCTTGATTACTTCTTGGATATATCTTTTTATTTCATCCTTTCTAAAAAAATTTCATCAAGTTTTAATTCAATGAGAGAATCTATTTTAAAGATTTAATTAATGATTTTACTGATCTCATGTATAAATCCAGCTATTAAATAGTATAACAAAAGTATAGTGAATGGCTCTGAAAACTTGAATCGGATCATTTAATAGGACAAATGGAACTATAATAGAAAGTTCCAAAAAACATAAATAAATAGCAAAGATGGTCATTTATTGATTATCACATCATTGAAATGCTAGTTTTGTTGTTACTCTTATCTAACATTTTTTATTTTTTTTTTCCAAGTGTTAACCTTGGAGCTCTTAAGCCATCTTCGCCTTTACCCTCTGACTTTAACTTGATAAAAAATATCTGGGTAACTTTTACCTTGATCCTTCTGTCACCTATAACTTCTTTTCTTATGAAAAGTATAGTAAATTGATCTGTTATTTTTACAAAAACGGTACTCTTTATACCACCACATCACAGCGATGTGAGACCTGGGGCAGTCTATGTCATCTTTCACTGTTCAGCATCAACCACATTTTCTTCTGCCAGCCATGGCAATATTAAAAGTTCAAAAGACTACTTGTCCGTCCTTCTAAGTCTATTGGGGCTTCTCTCAGCTTGAACTTCATACATGATTCTATCCATCCGAGAGTCATCCTTATGGAAATATATGACTGAACCAATGTAACCCATGTCATGTGGCAATTTTCTACACTGGAACTACATCTAAATTTGAACTAATTGTGAAATTTCAAATCCTGTCTCTTTGAGTAGGTTCTAGACTATAATTTTACTGAAGTAAAAGTTCTATACTAGAACTAGAATAAGTAAAAGTTCTCTAGACTTTGATAGTACTAAAACCCTTTAAGCCTCCGTGTGTTGTTGAAGTAATTTTTTTTTTTTTTCCATTTATGAACTTATTTGTTTTACTTCATTCTTCTTGTTGCAATTATATATTATACAATTATATGAATATAAAGAGTTTGCTGAAGATCCTTTCTAAGTGTTGCAAAGATGACCAAATCTTTAAATTAATTGGGTTCATATTTCTATATCCTAAATGATATCTTAAAATTCTTATTTTGGTATTGCTGGTACAATTTTGAGAAGTATCATAAAAAGGCATAAAAGGTATAAATAACAATATCATAAAATGTCTCTTTTCAAAAAAACTTAATATACTGTTTGGTAGTAACCTTTGATGGTCCTTCTGGAGCAAAGATGGTTCTTTGCTCACCCCCCCCCCCCCATCCTCCCAAGTGTTTGTTTTCTTTTTAATTTTTTAATGTCATATTATTTTGAACATTTAATTTTTTTTTTCTTAGATTTTCTTTGTGGTATTAATTTTCTTTACTTTTTTATTAGATTTCTTATCTGAATTGCAACAGTTTTAATTATCACTTAAACCAAGTATTCATTTGTTTGAACTAAAATTTGTTGAAGTTTCTTCTCCAGAAACTTTTGTCTGGCCCTACTAACTTCTAAGTAGAACATATGTTACAAATTCTTTATTATTGTGGTTAAAATATTAATTATATGTAACTGTTAAGATGTCTTATGAAACTAAATGAATTCATTTTTCATTGATGAATTTGGTTTCCTTTTTGCTATACTTTATGATTTTATTTATCTTGTTTCAGATGTAAAATGAAAATATGTTATATTTTGTGTTAATTTTATTTATTTAAAATACTAATTATGTACTTAAGCAATAATAAACACTGTTGATTTTTGTACAGGTTTAATGAACCCCTGGGTTCATAATTTATTTCAGAGGTCCCACAAACTGAATCTCTTTCATCCACTCTAGTTGGTATAGATGAGCAACCAAATGGCAAATGGAACTAAAAGAGCCACTTAATAGACCAGTTTTTCCTCTTTAACCAGTACTTGTAGCAAGGAGCCAACCTCCATTTAATAAATTTATTACAAGATATTTCAAATTACTTTTAATTGCATGATTTATTTTTCAATATCTGTTAGACATTTTTTTAAAAAATATTTGTCTTTAGTTATTGCAAGCAAATATCTTAATACTAATTCTAGTTTTAGTTATCTTTCTATAATGAAAAAATATACATACTAATTTTGTCTTGTTTTTTTTATTTTCCCTTGATCCAGTTTTTCAAATATTAAATACTTGGGTCCATGAGAGTAATCATTATAAACATGTATAATTTGTTTAGATTTTAAAAGTTGAAAAAGAAAGTTGTTTATTTTCAGGCTATACTTACTTTTAAAATTCACATATACTGATAATACAAGTATTTTTCAAGGTAATAATGATCTATTTATCCTATCTTCCACTATTCTGCCACATTTTATAAGTTTAAAAATTCAGCTTATCCTTGTAGAACAAATCTGATACCTTTTTTTTCCTATTATCTTCTATGGTTTTACACTTTCCTTTTCATCTCTTTTCCTGATAGCTGTAATCCTTAATTTCCTCCTTTTTTTTCTGATCTCTAATTTAGCCACATACGTGGATCTTATATATTATGTTCTTCTATTAAAAACATTGGCATTCAACTCAATCAATCTTTCTTTGGAGAACTATAATACCAAATATCCTCCTTGTTTTTTTTCTGCTTTCATCAGTTTTTCTATTCTCAAGTTTATCTCTCCACACTACTCATATGCTCCTATGGTTTCGTTTTTCCTTGAAATGGGAAAATTTGTTCTTTACTTAAAATTTGTACCTATGGTGGGCTTCATTAGAGATCATGAAGACTAGGCAAAATATTACTAATAGAATGTAATAATGTTTACATTAGAATATTTAAAGATTAAAAATAAATTAAACTGCAGTTAACTGATAATGCCTACCAAATAAATTGTCTGGCCCATATAAATAGAGATACTGCTTACTACATCACAGACATTTTTGCTGAATTTTGACATTCTTTAGTTTAGCCATAGCATCTTGAATTTTGCGTGAATACATTTTAGGTTTAACTTTTTTTTTGTGTGTGTGTGTTAATACATATTGTTTTTCCACCAATTATATACATTCACATTCACACAGATATCATTTAGTTTAAAAAAGAAAATTTTCTACCCTTCTATAATTTTAATTCATTTTGTGATGGGTCACGGATTTCATTCCCACAGAAACACCTTGTTTATGATTTCTGAGATGAAGCACAATGAAGGGCCACCATATCTAATCATTGACCTTTCATATCTTCCCACTTTTCTTAAACTTTCACAGACCGATTTCCTAAGGATCCTATCCCAACCTTGTTTTGTTTGACGTCATCATCAAGTTGCCTTTAAAAGACTATCCGAAAAATATCTAAGCAATCCATTTCTAGACTCTCTTACTTTAGCAGCTCTTCACAACAACCAACACCAACCCATTGTGTACTAACACCAATAATATATGTGTCATCAAAATTTTAACCTTGCTTACTGTCCTAATGCGACAGTGTATATGTTATATTTTTCTTTTTAATAAAAAAAGAATAAAAATAAATGTTTTGTAAAAAAACATTTTGCTGTTTTACTAATTATGTGTTTTAATTCATTAATGGTATATATTACAGGTGGCATACTTGGAAATAATCAATGTGATGTTTGTTTAAAAGCATATCGCTATTCCAATGGTTTAAGGAGGCATCTGAAGTATGAATGTGGTAAAGAACCTCAGTTTCAATGCCCATACTGCCCTTACAAAGCAAAGCAAAAAGTTCACCTTAAAAGTCATGTAGCCTTAAAGCATAATAGAAGTTTAGAATTTTAAGAGGAATAAACAAAACAATTCTATATAATAGAAAATGTATTGATTAGAGTAATCAGAAAATGATTCCTCTGGCAATTCATACCATTAGAACTAACGGTTTATTTTAATTTGTGTTTTCAATAGAAAAGAAAATGTTTATTTATTTATTTATTTATTTTTTAATAGTTTTTAGTCTCTGTTACTGTTATTTAAAAGTGATGAAATTACTTTCTTATTTTCCATTAATAATTTATGGTTTATTTTGTAATAAATTATTTCACTTGTTTTTATTCGTTAAACTTATTTCCATAAAGTGTATTGATTTGGTATTATGTTTCTAAATAATAAGTTAAAATGACTGTGAATGATAAATGTGAACTAAATAGAAATATTTTTTGTCATATATATGCTGTTAAAAATATAATGAAAAAATAGAGTGTGATTTCAGTCATTGTTTTAATAATTATTATTTGAAAGTTGTGGAAAGAGGTTCCACATATAATAGTTAACCTCTTTCTTGACCAACTTTTGGCAATGACCTAGCCCTTGTAAACATAATTTATTAATTTAGGATATATCAATCATTAGGATTTATATCATCATAAGTTCAGATATGTACATAGTTATATTTTTATCTTTTAACCCTACTCATTATATGCCGTATTCTGATTCTATATATTTCTATTTATTCTATTATATATCTTGAAGCCTTTTCGGTTGCTTAGCTTTGGTTGAATTAATGAACCTTTTGGTACATTTGTTATTGCATTTATTATTTCAATTATATTCGTGAAGCTTTGAACCTTCCTATGTTCCATGTGTACAGATGAAACATTCAAAATACTGTACATAACATTGCATCTACAAAATAAATAATAATTGAGATACCACACGCCCATTGTGTATGACTGTGAAAATTGGATTAAGGATCATATATAAACATTTCTGAAACTTATAAAATAAAATAAAAGCAGTTTTGATGAATGTTGTCAGAATGTGATATTATACTGAGCTGTTAGTATGGAAATAGAAATAATGCCTCCCCTAGAATCTTAAAAAATCGTAAAATACTAGATAATAATTTTGTTTAAATAAATATTAGATTTAAAAAAATATTTTTATGTTCTGGAATTTCATAATTACGCAGAAGTAGGGAAAGATGTTATAATTTTCTTTCTTCTGTTGTTTAGTGAAAATAATTAATTTTTACATCACCTTACTTATTTTTCTGTGTTTTAGGTGCCCATTCGAAGAAAATTCACCAGTGTAAGTCTTGTTTTAAATCTTACAGATATTACACTGGGCTTAGGAGGCATCAAAAATATGAATGCGGAATGGAGCGCCAGTTCCAGTGTCCTCACTGCCCTTACAAAGCAAGGCAAAAAATTCATCTGAAGAATCACATAGGTCTAAAACATCTCAGTTTTTGCAGGTGAAGAGCATACAAAAATAATTCCCTTCATAAATTTTGTTGTACATTACTATTTTTGTTAGAATAAATAAAGGCACTCACTAATCCATCTCTATAAATTAAGGCACTGCCATTTTAGACTAGATCTTTTAACTAAAATTCTTTGACAGATCATCATAAGAACAATATAAATCTGAAGTTAAGGTGTGAATATTATTGGAAGCTATTTTATCCAAGTGGTTATGTAGAGCATGGTAGTAGTAAAGAACATTCATAGTTTTTTCTTCTGGTCCCTATTTTATTTTCCTCTATTGCAGGTTTCTGCTGCTCGATGTTATACTTAAACTTGCTTAAGTAAAGTAGCCCAAATGTTAAAAATAGTTTTAAAATAAAACTTTGCTATAATATTATCGTTTAAAGTTTTATGTAATTGTTTTTAATATTCATATAAGGAATGAGCCATTTTTATATATTTATATTTGGAAGCTAAAAGTTATGTTTAGGATAATAAAAAATATTTCTTGTTTACATTAATAGTTCTGTGAAAAAAGTTAAAAACTGAATGGAGACTCTGCTCTTTAGTGGTTTTAACTTTAAAAAACTAAAGTCAACCACTTAAGACATTATTCCTTAGAAGTGCTAGTTAAGTTATATTTTTAATGGATTAATGGAGTATACAGATTCTACTGTATTTTAAAAAAATGAGTATCTAGGTTAAACTTTTACATCCTTATCGTACTCTAGAAATTGTTTAAACCTATAGTTATGAAACAAAAACCTGTTCCTGCCATACAGACAGTTCAGAATGTAGATGTTAAATCAAAAATCATTAAAAGAGGATATCTATGATTAAAGATAATTAATCTTTTTTTAAACTTATTTTCATTGACTTAAATACTGATTTGTCATTGACGGTTGAAGGATATGTCAGTTATATCAAAATGAATGTCATTTTATCACTTTATCAAAATGTTATAGGTACTTGAAAAAAATTGCATAAATGAATATAGATTAAAAATTTTTCTTTCTTTCTTTTTTTTTTAGATTTTGAAATCGATGATTTATTATTCTTTTTACCAAAGTCCATTCCCTTTTCAACTCATGAAATTGTTGCATTTTTTAAATTTAGTATTGTTATGATTCTATAAACATTTAAATGAATCTTTTTCATGTGGCATGCAATCAATAAGAGTAGCCTTTATGCTTTAGTATTAATTTTTTTTTTTTCATATGCTAGCAAGCAGGGTTCAGGTTGTAAGTAGGTAAGTTCTTTATACTTAATCATTTGTTTCAAATATAAAATTTATACAATTCAATTGTTCATTAAACTAAATGTGCAATTTATAAAAATTGCATTTGTCCAATAAGTTAAAAGTGTTTTCTACATTAATTATCTTCTCAATTTTCAGTGAGGAAAACTTACCAATGTTTTGAACCTTCTAAAATCTGTAGTCTCGTGGATTTTCAGACATCAAAAGCAGTTAGTGGTAAACAACATTTCCATTGTTATATTGTTAAATATTTACTGATTGGTTATTGAAAAATGTTCTATAAAATTCGTAAGGAAATGTACAACTTCATTTCTTCCTTTATATCTGTTGATATAGATATATATATTTATTTTGTGTATGATATGTTCAAATAATATTAAGCTACAATGGTTACTGAGAATAGTTGTTTTTCTAGTCTTACAAAGAATGTTTATAATTACTATGTTCGCTACTTTTTCTTATTTTTACAGCCCCATTGGAGATGATATTTAACCTCTCTTGGAAAAAATGTTGATAAAAATCACAAGAATTGAGGCTGAAACTGTTTTACAATAGGTTAGGTAGGAAGTTGTAATGCTATGTATTAGATTAAATTATAATTACTTACTGCCATGTATATGGAAAATAATAAACATTTTTATTTGAAAAAGACTTATATACTTTTCTGATTCCCTGAAATATGAAACTATCTTTAAAAAGTATTAAGAATTAAGTTGTTGAAATCCATTGAAAAAAATGAGTGCATGGTTGGTTTCATTTGAAAATTAAATCTGTTGACTGATTTCCCTCTAATAGGAATAAAACCTGTTGAGTATTTTGCTGCTATGTAGGTTGATGTCATATAAATAATATGTGATTGTTGACTAGTTTTGATTTTTTATATCGTATGATTTCTTCTTTGAATAAATGTCTATTCAGTTTTTCTCAAAATTCATTAAAACCTGTATTACTAAGTACCAAGGGGTTCTAGGCGCGTTGCTACTGGTATTGGTGGATAATAACAATTATACTAGTGCCAATAATATTATAATACTAGTCCAACAAGTGGGCTTATTGGTAGTATTTGCCTACCCCTGACGATTCCTAAGTGGCTGTTGCCCAGACCCAACCAGAGTAGGAGTTCTTTCAGTTCCTGTTCATTAATTCTGTTTTTATTCACTGAATATTACTGTAGTATTTAATTTGCTATTTGCATTCTTTCTAGCCTGACCAATCTAATTTCAATATCATCTTTTTTAAAGGTTTGTATTATTTTCTATGCCATTCATTTTAAAGATAGATTGACTTTACATTGCTTCAATTAAAGTAACCTTATTTATCTGTGGATCAAACTTATAATACATGTTTGATTCAATTGAATGATTTATATTGATGTATTAATTTTTTGTTTAAAATTTGTTCTGAAGATTTAGTTTCAAAGTACAATGGCTAGATATAACATAATAATAAATTTTAGTTATACTTAATTGTTATTAGTGAGCTCAACAGTCATTAATAGATCCAGGCCTTGGTAATAAAATTTTGGGCCTCTCTATCAACTACTGCTCCCCATCATCTTACACCCATATGTCTAACGTCAACTTCTACTTTGTCGCTACACTGTAGCTGAGGTTTCCCCTAAGGCATACCCCTCCTAGTCAGCCTCTCTTCCTCCATCCTCTCCTCTTGACAAAGCCACTTAAGGTTGTACCTTTTAACAATGATTTGTCGTAATTTTTATAGAGGTTATTTAGCTCTACATATGTCCTTATAATACACTAATACTAGTTATACTTTATATAAGGATGGTAAAAATTTCAACATTCTTCTTCATTTTATTTACGGTTTTATTTTATTTTAATAATGAATAGCAAAAATTATTTAATTGTGTGTATTCCGAGCTGTCTGAATTGTTAAAAGAAATAGCTGCTTCAGTATTAATTTTTCTGACTATTAATAATTATAATAACTAACATCTTTGGAAAATATTGATGTTAATTTACATTTTTGAATTCATTGAATATTTGTCATGTAACGTTTTATATTAGCTTTTTTTAGCTTCTATCCTTAATTATAATAATTATTTTTAATTCAAACAAATGCTTGATTTTATTTCTAATTAATACAAATTTTTTAGGTTGTTTTTTAGGGAAATACCTAAAAAAGTTTCGAAGAGCAACAAAAGAATATCACTGCCCCAACTGTATGAAGTCATATCGTTACCCTCATGGCCTCTCAAGGCATCAGAAATATGAATGTGGTGTAGAACCGCAGTTTCAGTGTCCACACTGCCCTTATAAAGCTAAACATAAAGGACATTTAAAAACTCACATAGGTATAAAACATACATTTATGATTAAAAATAAGTATTGACCATAATAAAATGTATATTTCATTCTTCGCCAGCTTTACAATCAATTTTTGAATGACATGATATAATTACAATAATTAATTATATTAAGATTTTTGTTGTTTTGTGTCTGAGAAAATAAGCAATGATACACTGATCGCTCAATTGTTTACCTAACCCTTTTATATTAGTCACTTTTATTATACTATTATAGATTACATATTTATTTATTTCAAAATCTATGGAAGTTAAGGGTATTGCTAGATTTGTTTATATTTTAGATTCCATTGCGTATGTATAGTGTAAATTTGAGTTATTTTTATGCCAAGATTTTAACAATTTAACAATTAACAAATGGTCATTTTTTTTGTCTTAACTAACATTTATTGTTGAATTGTTACATTATTTTATTACCTGTTATAAACTTTCAAATGTTATTACAATTTATAATTATGTGTTATACCTTTCTTTTGACTTTATTGTCAAAACATTTTAAGAAAATTCTTTTAAATTGTTGGTATATTTAATTAAAAAAAAAAAAGAAGATATTTCTGAAATATTATATATTTTATGTTTTACATTATAGAGTAATATTGTTGTTTTTATATTGTATTTTAGAAAATTGCGTTGTTCATAAGATAATGTTATTATTTTACTTACTAAAGATTTTGTTTATTATATCTTTCATTTTTCTATGTATCTATATTTGTCTTTTGTTTGTTGTGATTAATTAGTGAATTCTAATGAATTCTTTATTATTATTTTTTTGTACCTGAAATAAAGAATTAGATTTAATATCTGAAGTGAATTGATAGTCTCTAAAAATGTTATTACTTTTAGTTCTGATGTTATTACTTATGAACCTGGGATTTATTATCTTTTCCTTGAAAGATTAAGAACAATTTTTTTTTTTTTTTTTAACATGAAATTTCACTAGAAATCGACATTGCTACACTTAAGATTTTAAACTTTGATTTTTACTTAGGCATCATATTGCACTATTTAAAAAGAATCTAATTTTTAGTTGCTTATTTTAGTTTTGTTGCACATTCAGCATGAATTGGTTAATAGTTTTCGCTTTGTGGACTGCTGTCTTTTATGAGTATATATTATGGGTATAAATATCCACTTTATGGACTTTGCCTATAGAGTGGGTACTAATAACCCTCCTGCACTTAATGTGTTAAGAATGAGGCCTCAACTTGTCAGTCTTTAAATTTATTCCTTTACTTAAATCACAACTATATGATAAAACACTAATAGATTATAGAATTAACTTCCATGAACGTTTCATACTACCATAGTAATCACTTGAGTATTTTTGTTACAGTAACAGGATTGGCTTATAATGAATAACTTCTTTTTAAAAATAACGATTGAAGAATAATAAATCTTTAATTGTAATATTGAATAAACTGCTATAACAGTATTGCATAATATTATTTTATTTATATTTATATTGTCTTATTATTAAAAAATATTTTTCTTAATAAGTGTATATGTTTAATTGTAAACCTTAGTATTTCATGTAGAATACATATTTATGATTCTTTTCCCTTTCCATATTTGGTTATATAGCATATTTGTTTATTTTAATAATCCTTAGCCCAAATTAATTCATATAATAAATATTCTACTGATTAGGATTATATCATCATTATAAAGTAAGGCCATACTAACCTAAAATGTAATGAGATTTTATTGGTTTTATTTACTTTACTCCTATCTTATCTGATTGTTCGCTTTAATTTTAAGGAATACATGTTACTGGAGTAGGATATCGCTGTAGTACCTGCTCAAGAGCCTATATGAATAAGGGCTCATTAATCCGTCATGTAAGTTATGAATGTAATAAGGAACGGCAATTTCCTTGCCCTCATTGTTCTTACAAAGCGAAACGGAAATCACACCTTAGATCACATATTGGTTTAAGGCATTCTAGGCATTCTAAGTTGTACTGGTAAATAATACATGATTCCCTCATTATTTTTATTATTATTATTTTCCTTCACATTAAATTAATTAAATGTTTATTTTTCAGTGATTAAAATCAAAATAGAAAATATTATTCCTCAATTGAAATTTGGGTATTCAAGTTAATTTTTTACAGTTTTGTCATACCTAATATTAATATAACATGTAATTGATGTATATGAATGTATATACTAGTTCGACATTATTGTTGATTTGTTGGAATTTATAACATAATAATGAGATAAACCGTTTGCTGTAGAGGTCTTAGGTGAAGAGATCTTTATTTAAGTTATTTATTTGTAATTATAATTTTTAAACATATGTTTGTATTATTATTTTGTAGCTATTTGAAGCTTATGCCTAGTAATATTATTTCCACTGTTATACCCATATATTATTTAAAATTTTAATTGGTGATTCTCTTTAAATTCACTGTTGTACAAACCTCATTAAAAGTTTTTAGGGCTGTACTTTTAAATGTATTCTCTTTGTTGAACGAGTACATCATAGTAATCGGTAATATTTAATGCCGTCATCAAAAGCTCTTTTTGATTAAATATTGACATAATTTGAATTTTTTATAATAAAGGAATCAAAGTTGCATTGATTGTTTTGCTTCTATAAAATAATCATTATTTTGTACACAACCATGTACAATGTATTCTGGAATCAATAAGGTATGTATTATTCTCATTTTCTCATAAACGTTTCTCATATTTTATGGCTATAGAGTCTTTTTACTCTCTAATATGTGTATATATTTTGTTTATTTTGAAGGCTTTATCCACTTGAAAAAAGATTATTGCTGTGACAAGTGTCCGCGCATGTATTGGAGCAAACACTCATTAATACGACACCAGCGTTATGAGTGTGGTCAAGAACCACAGTTTCAATGTCCTCACTGCCATCATAGATCCAAGTTAAAGAGCAACATGATCAAACACATCGACCGTATGCACACCAGTATCAGCTATTAAACTTTCAGAAATAGAAGTTTGTCTAATTTTATTTTATTTTATGCTAAATGAATATATATTTATTTTATTTTTATTTTTGGAATGTATAAATTGAAAGATTATTTATAAAACAATTATGGCTGTGCTTACTTTCCTCTTATATAAATTGAATACTCTTACTTGAGGTACGCATGATGATATAGAAGGATCAATCCTAATTGAATACTCTTATATCTATTATGTGATAGAGTTCAAATTAGATTTAAATTAAAGTTTGTAAATGATGATATAATCATTAAAATAGCTTTGCACTTAGACCACTTTAATTTAAATGGAATATTTTATTAAAACAATACATTTATAATTTATTTCAAATTCCTTGATTTCCTATCCTCTTTGAGTGTTAATTAGTTGTTTAATATCAATTATAATTCATTCCCATTTATAACAAATTTCTTCACAAATCATATTACTTATTAAATATTTATACAGTTAGCAATGTTTAGTTATTATGTCCAAATTCGTGTTGTTGTAATGGTTTATGGATAAAATATTTTTAAAAAAATATAGAATAATTTTAATTTTGAGTTGTCATAAAAATACTATGATAATTTGATATTATTTCCTTTAATTTAACAGATGGGAGAAGGTGTGTTTTCAGTGTGAAAATTTATCATAATTGTTTATTATTTTCATGAAATAGGTTTTGAACCTATAACATAAAGTGAAAGGGTTGATTAGTGATTTAGCAACAATTAACTTTTTAATGTTTAGCTAAGAAATTATTTTGTTCTGGCATTTATCCGAAAATTTACAAGTCTAAGGAATCATTATAGAGGAATAAGATAAGAAATATGAATGCTGTAAATAACCTCAGTTTAAATTCTCTAATTGAACTAAGTTGGATAGTAATCTAAGAATCCATACTGTTGTCAGGTGTGGTGTAATTGAATTCCAATGATGAAGTTTGTTATGAATAGTTACTATTTTTATGGCTTTATTATTATTAAGTATTCATTACATTTTTATTTTGAAACATTTGTTTAGATTTTCAATAAATTGTAATATTTTTTTATATGTATATATAAATTCAATGTTCACCAATCCTTATAAATGAATATATACTTTGGTTTACAGTTCTTATTTCATCAATTTTATTATATTTCTGTTCAGATTTTTTTTTTTTTTTTTTTTTTTTTTTTAAGTACATGAAGTTATTATAGCACAATTTATATTTGAAAAAAAAAATCATTGTTTAATTTAGTCGCAAAGCTTCCCCTTGATTTTTTTTTTCATTTCATTAAAAATAATTATTAGTTAAAATGTATGTAAAATAAAAGATCAATAAAATCTATGACCAAGTGTAAATACTAAAACTTCTACTTGATGGAATCTATGGCTAAAGATGTATTTAGTATATTAGATGAAATAATTTTAATAACTTGAATGAGATCATAGGTAATTTTTTTTTTTTTTTTTTTTTTTTTTTTTACTATTCGGTGAAATATACCAATATGTTTTTAGCACAAAATCATAAATATTAATGTACGTTTCTGCCAAATTGAGACCATTATTTTGAATTTATTTTCTTTAAAACTTATTTAAAACCTTCCCTAAATGAGTATAATCAATTAGGAAAAAAATATTATGTATTTAGATAGATATTTAGAATTTTACTTTTATCCGATTTAGTTCCAGTAAATCCCAAAACTCCTTAAACCATTTTATTTTTTATATTTATTTTAGTTAATATATTAAATCTAACTTTTATCGTCTTTAACCTTCAGATTGAATATTTTTTGATGAAAATAAAAAAAAAATTAAATTTTAGAAATATTCAAAGTTTCATTAAAATCAGATTCTATGACCTTCAGGTTTAGTCAGTAATGTCTGTTCAGTTAGTCTGTCGAATGGTTAAATTCAAATTTTTGTCTCTGATTTTCTTTCTTAACAACAGTCCATCCATGTAACCAAGCATGTTATTATAGTATAAAACTGGAGCTTGGAGCAAATACCAGTTCAACTCTGGTCTATGAAGATTGTCTTTTATTTCTTTTTGGACATATAGTATAAATCCTTAAAACTTCCTCAGTGTAACTAAAGTATTAATATATTTCATTAATTAGAAAAAAATAATCCTGTTTATCATATCTTATGGTTCCTTTATTTCCTCTTGTTTTTAAAACATTCATATGAAATTAAAATAGTTACACGTTATTTAATTTAAAAATCATTTCCTTCCTGTGAATATGATTGTTATGTTATTTTTGTTAATAAAAGCTACTTGTTTCGTTTGATGATTTGTTTTTGTAATATTTTTTATATGTTTTATTTTATTATAATTACACCATTTTACTTGTCTTTTTCCAGGAATGACCAGGTCATCCCTCAAAGGAGTACAAACATTTATTTGTGAAAAATGTTCAAGAGTTTATAGAAATAAAAGTACACTTAAATTTCACCAAAAGTTTGAATGCGGGAAAGAACCACAGTTTAAGTGTCTTCGTTGTCACTATCGTGCAAAAAGAAAAACCAGCCTAAGAAGACATATTAGGCTGAGGCATTACCATCTCCCCCATTTCATTGGAACATTGTTATAGATCCTATATATCTATTTATATCTCCTATATAGTATTATACCATAATGGTATATTACTACCATTTTAAATTTGGTCATGACAATTGTTGCTACATAAAAATATGTTATTATACAGCTTAAAAAAGTTAAATTGTGCTAATTATTGTAACAAAATAAAAAATGAAAAATTTTAATTTGAAATATTGAATGTAAAGATGTTTGAAATAAATTTGAGAATTACTTATTATATTATTTTTGTTTTAAATTAATTTAATTTCATTATATTTGACATTAAATAAGAGAAATAATTTTGTTTTTTTTAAATATCATTGTCATATGATCAAAGACAGATGAAGATCACAGCAATAAACTAAATAATAGATGACTATTAACATATGAATGTTTGCTATACGATACGATTTTGTTTTTTTTTAAATATATGACACACCTCCGAAATTACTTCGATTTAAAGAGAAAAAAAAAATCAAACAATGGATAACCTTCAGCAGTTTTTCGCCCCTAAAAAATCCAATATACAATGCAATATATGACACGCTGAAGTCAACTTAGTTTTTAAAAATAAGAACACCTGTTTGTTCTTTTTATTTTATATTTTTTTATGGTTTTATTTTTTTTTTTCAAGAAAAATACCCAATCCTATGACATCAAAATTTTCATTGTAATAGTATATTTATCAAGAAATTTCTTTTGCATGTCATGATTTTTTCAAATATTTTTATATGTTTCAGTTTATTCAATTTTAATCACTCTATTTCTACTTGTTTTTTCCAGAAACAATCAGCTCATCCCTCAAAGGAGTGCCAACATTTATTTGTGAAAAATGTTCCAGGGTTTATAGAAATAAAAGTACCCTTAAGTTTCATCAAAAATTTGAATGCGGAAAAGAACCACAGTTTCAGTGCCCTCATTGTCACTATCGTGCAAAAAGAAAAACCAGTCTAACAAGTCATATTAGGCTGAGGCATTATCGTTTCCCTCATATCATTTGAACAGTCGTACTGTACTATTTCCGTTTTAAAATTGCTGTGATTTAAGTTAGTATTTACCTTGCAAAATAGACAATGTGATGTAATGTTGATTATTGTAATAAAATAAAGAGAAAAAGACAAAGTTTAATTTAAAATATTCAATTTAAGGTTCTAGGTAATAAATTTGAGCATTACTTATCATATCCTTTTTATTTTAAATAAAATTAATTCCAATATGTTTGATATTGAGTTAGCATAGCAATTATGCTATTTGTGGGTATCAATATCATATGGTCAAAGATGGCTGATGGATAAGTTAATGGTAGAAATTAATCAGAATGTCACACTGGCTTAAAAGTGTATGAGAAGTTAGTTCATTTTTTTTCATTTAAAATAGCAAAGTTTTATGAGTTCTTTATTGGGAGGGGTGGGGGTGGGGAGTAGCGGTAGATTAATGGTCCTTGCTAAAAATGAACTGACCATAAGACACAATTCTGAATAAAGTTTCATTGATGGATAAAGTTTTTTATTTAAAAAAAAAAAAAAAAAAAAAAAAATGGTTCTCAAAACCTTCCAAGATGAATATTAAAAAATTACCTAAATATTTCACAAAACATATGACAGTCTTGGAAAATTATTCTTCAGATTAACACCTCAGGGGTGATTTTTTCTCGGAAAAATTGTTGGTAAAACTAAGACAGATTGTAATTGAAACAAAACTATTCAGGATCAGTTTGGTATCAGGGAAAGAGCGTTAAGAAATGTTGATAGAACATTAGAAAACTAGATATATAGAAGCAAGACCTAAAGGGCAAATTCTATTAAGGTGAACAAGGCTTAAAGTAGATAATATTTAGTAAGGACTGTCAAGAGTAATGCGACAGCCCAGAAGAATGGTGGAAATGTTTAATGGTTAATAGCTCAATGATGAGAAGCTAAAGAAAGATTTACAAAACTCATCTTCATTTCAAATTAAATATTTTAAAAAAGTATTCAATTTAGTCTATAAATCTATTTTGATGGATTGTATTGTCTGTCTTTATAAGTGACATTTATAATGTACGTAATGAGGAGCAATAATTAAATTATTCAACAAATAGATTATTTCTTTTCCTTCCCTTTACAGTAAAGATATTCAAAGATAAGACTGTTGTGATAAATATGACTCCATTGTAAATATTTCAATAATTAATTCAGTAAGTTATTTTTATTTTTATTTATTTTTTTATATGTTAGGATTCAATTTATCTTTTGGGATTTCATGTCTTAAAATATTTAGATATTTATCTGAAGAATTTTTAAAGATGTGATGTAACGTTGACTAAGACATTTTTGTCTGTTTCTAATAATACGTTTAATAATATATTATGTTTACTTTTTAGGTTTTTTACCAAAAAAATCTAGATTTCTTTGTATCTGACAGTGCCAAGTGAAATAAGCTGCTGAATGTGTCAATCAATATGTATCTAGGTCTTTTATAAACAGTCTTATTTCTTAATTGTCAATTATGAGGTTTATATTATCTATTCAAAATAGGAATAAATCTTTGATCTGGTTTTAGGAATATTTATTATACATAGCTAATAATGAAAATGATTTTCATTTATCTTTTTATTTTAAGGGTCTGAATCAGAAGCGATTGCTGGACACCACTGCTTATTTTGTGGAAAGTTATACCGTCAGAGAGGTAGCCTGTGGAATCATCAAAAATATGAGTGCGGAAAAGAACCACAGTTCCAATGTCCACATTGTCCTCACAGGGCAAAATTGAAACCCAATCTCAAAAGGCATATGTTCACTAAACACATGAATATTAAGCTTGATTTGATTTAATATTATTTTACAAAGTTTTGTCAATATATATATATATATATATATATATTTCTGTCTTAATTCTATATGAAAATTTTCACAATACAAATTAAAAAAATTATAAAGTTTTTGTTACCATCTTATTACTATCTCCTAGATTTTGATTTATTTGCTGTTAATTACGAATTTTTCTTGTTGTTTGATTATTATGATTTTTAGGTTTATATTATTTTTTTTTTATGTTTTGTTCTTTGAAAATAAAGTGATATTGAAAAGTTAACCTGCAGTTATTAATTACATTAAGTTACTAAATAAACTTAGGGAAAAAAATAATAAAATGTTTATATTTTATAATCTCATTTCAAAAGTGCATAAATAATGGATAAATAGATAAATGATTGTTTTAGAAAGAAAATACTAAACTTAACTATTTGACAAAAACAAAAAAATAACCTGTACCTCTAAAACCCATGAATGATGGTCTTGAGTTAAGTACTTGGCAAGGATGTAGTGTTTCTTAACCAATTTGCAGGGAGGTGATTTGGCGAGGATCACTATCAATTACCAGGTTTCTCTTAATTAGTAGTACCCACTTTCTAGAGGCTGGTTGTGCTCGAGGAAGATCTCACAACCTAAGAGTAGATACTTGAATGAAGTAACAGAATAAGTTACTATCTGCCTCGGCCAGACTCGCACCTGTGCCCAGAAGTAAGTGTACTATCCACTACTGAGCCACCTTACCTCCTCTTCACTATTTTGCAGCAAAAAATGTTGAAACAAGACATTTCTCATTATCAAAGCTAATTCTTTCTGTTTCTATTTTTATTTTATTTTAGTTTATTAATGTGGAAATGAAGAGCGAGCGGAGAAAGATTAGAGCAGGTTGATAATTTCAAATATCTAGGTGCTCATTTCAGCGAAAGCAGCTACATTGATGTTTTTCAGAAAATCAGTGCAGCTGGCAGAGTATTTATTTTACTTCAAAGGGGTTTCCTGGGTAAAAGGGAAGTGACCAGAAAAACTAAAATGATCATTTATGAACCAACGTTCCTCCCTATTCTTTCCTACTCTTCCGAACTGTGGACCCTCACCTCGAAACACAAAAATTGGATCTAATCTATGGAAATGCATTATCTTCCTAAAGTGGAAGGAAGAACACGATGATATAGGATACACAACAGTACCATACGGACTAGTCTCAAAGTTAAGCCGTCTGAGACCATCCTAGAGAAATACAAGCCAAGGTGGTTCAGTCACCTCCTTAGTATGGATCAGGAAAGAACTGCCAGGAAGACGTATGAAACTCACGTGGAGAGAAGAAGGCCAAGAGGAAGACTATGCATTTCTTGGGAGGAGAATGTTAAAGAGGTGTTGAGGAGGTGGGATATGGGCTGGAGTAAGAGAAGAGAGTTTGCCTTACCAGGTATGCAAGTTTAAAATGTCGTTTTAATTCCAATAGAATGCGCTCTTAGCCTATTGAAGGATTTGCTTATCTCTAAACGCTATTTTGTTTGTTAGTCATTTGTTTACAAAAGTCAGTTGTTTTTAAGTCGTTTACGTGGACGTATCATACCTTTCTTTGGTGTTAAAAATGTCTAATTTTAAGCCAAATAAAGAGCATTTGCGGCATGTCATGATTTTCTTATTTAATCAAAAGAAAAAGGCATCTGAATGTCATCGAATTCTTGTTGAGACTTATGGCGATGTTGCTCCAACCGTCAGGACATGTGAACGTTGGTTTCAAAGTTTCAAACGTGGTGATTTTGATGTTACTGATAAAAAACGAGAAAATCGACCAAAAAAGTTTGAGGACTTCGAATTGCAATCTTTATTAGACGAAGACAATACCCAAACCCAACAAATGATGGCAGAACAGTTGAATGTCACTAGGCAAGCCATTTCCGATCGCCTGAGAGCTATGGGAAAGATTCAAAAGGTTGGAAAATGGGTTCCACATGAATTGGACGAACGACAGATGGAAAAAAAAAAAACGAAAAACTGTGTGCGAAATGCTGCTTTTACGCCACGAAAGAAAGGGTTTTTTTGCATCGAGTTGTAACTGGCGATGAAAAATGGATTTATTTTCAGAATCCCAAAAGAAAAAAATCATGGGTAACGCCAGGACAACCATCCACATCGAGTGCAAGACCGGATCGTTTTGGGAAGAAGACAATGCTGTGTGTGTGGTGGGATCAGAAGGGAGTAGTCTACTACGAGCTTCTCAAACCCGGCGAAACAGTCAATACCGAGCGCTACCGACAACAAATGATCAATTTGAGTCACGCATTGATCGAAAAACGCCCAGAATGGGCTCACAGGCATGCCAAAGTCATTCTTCAGCATGATAACGTTCCTGCACATTCAGCCAGATTGACTAAGGAAACGATTTCTTCGCTTGGTTGGGAACTCCTACCCCACCCGCCGTATTCACCTGACCTGGCGCCTTCTGATTATCACCTCTTCTCATTGATGGGACACTCATTGGCGGAGCAACACTTCAACAATTTCGAAAACGTACGAAAATGGCTCGATGAATGGATTTCAAATAAATATGAAGCATTCTTTTGGAATGGTATCCATATATTGCCCGAGAGATGGACAAAATGTGTAGAAAGCGAGGGTCAGTACTTTGAATAAAATATATTATACTTTTTTTTAAATTACTGTGTATATATTTTAAAAAATAAACGACATTTTAAACTTGCATACCTGGTAGAACGGGAGATCTGGTGCAGACTCTACAAATTGTGACCCCACACTGCGCAGCGGTAAACGGGGATAAAATGATTATTATGAATATGGAAACGGTAAGACCTTAATACAGAAATATAAATTTTAAAAAAATCCTTGTCACAATTAATTTTTCTAGTCTTGTGGTATAAGAAGTTGTGAAGTAAAATTTGTTGATTTCGTTTCTGAAAAAAGCTTTTCCTCATGGAGGAATTTCAGGAATTCTTTATATTTAAAAGAAGAGAATTAATGATTTTTTTTTTTTTTAATGAAGAACTCTCATTCAGTCAAACAACTTTTACTTAACTTTTTACTAGACTAGTTATAGTTATATCCAAAAGAGAAGTAATTATCTCCTGATCCGAAAAGGCAAGGTTTCTCCCCTCTGTTATAATTGTTATATATCCATAATTTTTTTTTTTTTTTTTTATTTATTATTTTTATGTTTCTGTAATTTCATTTATAATCATGGCCTTATTATTTGTATTTCATTTTAGCAACTTAACCATGAATATTAACTCTTGGTTCTTCAGTTCATAAATCATGGCATTCCTGATGAGAAAAAAATTCTTATTATGTTTGAATTGTTTTTTGGTAAGGTTTATTTGATTTTTGTTTTTATCAAAACTTTTTGGTTTTATTATGCACTAGATTATGGTGATTTAGTTAAAGGAAATCTACTGCTTTGTGTAGAATCCTAGGAATGAAAAACTAAACCAGTAAACAATGTTATCTGCTATAAGTAATGGCACTGGTAACAGCCCTAGGAGTTTCTTCCAAAGTATTATCAAAGGATCTGGGTCTAAAAACCACATATTAAGTAGCAACTTTATGACTTGATTGTGGGGAGATGCAAGTTTTCAAACATTGGGAATAATCTGAACAGAATTCATATTTACCTCCATTTTTTTTTTTTTTTTTTTTTTTTTTTTTCATTTTTATAATCTATATATGCATATTACTTTTTCAATCGTATTTTTGTATGTTTTAGCCATGAATGAGGACTGAATTCAGGCCAAAATGTTAGCACACTAAATAATACACTTTTGCATGTTTTATTTTGACCACCTGTCTGACATCTCCTAAATTGAAACTAATTTAAATATTTCTTATACTATATATTTATGAATGCTTCAAATTCTAATCATCTATCCTAACTACATAGAATTGATAATAATATTTTCATTTGAATGTTATTTCAGAGAGGAGGTTCTTTTGTGATACTTGCCCTAGAAAATATTTGAATAAGATTTCACTGCAGCGCCATAAAACTTATGAATGTGGTAAGGAGCCACAGTTTGAGTGCCAATATTGTCCTTACAAAGCTAAACGGAAGATTAGCTTGAAAGCTCACCAAATTAATAAACATTTAAAAGAAATTCTATAAGTATGATTTGTATTCTTAAACTTTGTTACTATAATTTTTCTATTTATGAAAATTTAATAGAGGTATATATATTTTTCTATTTTTTGAACTATTTAAACATTTGAATTAGTGGTTTTGAAAAAATGCCTCGCAGTCGTGCACTCTTTGCCTTGACTTGCTTTCACATCAGACGGCCTACACTTACACTTCATTGCATTGGTCTATTCTGATTGACTACTACTTCTCTTTCCTCAGGGTCTCACACTATCCAAACTCCCACTATCAAAAAAAAAATTTAATTAGGTTAAGATAAGATCATTAATCTAATTTTAACATGTAAAAAAATGTTTTCCTGAACTAATCTATCTCGTAGTTTCTTTTACTCCCATGTTTTAATGTCTGTATCTAAATTTCTTTATCCAGAAAGAATGATCTTATGAAATAAAAAAATACAACTTTGTTATTATTAGCTTTTCTGAAAGAATAATTCTAACCTCCTAACACATACTTTAAATACATTTATACACATTTAAATTTAAAAATGTTTGCTACAAGTATTTCAGTGTAATCTACTAATTATTGGATATCTTTTTAAGGTTTGGAATCACTGGGGAAAAAATTTGTTTGTTCCACATGTCCTAGAAGCTATATGAACAAGGAATCTCTTTGGCGGCATAAAAAGTTTGAATGTGGCAAGGAACCTCAATTCCAGTGTCCCTATTGCCCTCACAAAACAAAATTAAATTGTAATTTGCGAAAACATATTGTGCTCAGTCACATTAATATGTTGAAGTGAATCTAAAACTTGTAATAGTCAAGTTTATTTCTTCTGTGATTTTATTTTAATTTTGAAACAGTTTTATTTTTCAGATTATCTCATTGTAAGAATATTACTAATTGTCAGAGTTGTTAAGAAATTTTATTTCAGGTATGTTCAGCGTTAAGAGTACAACTGCAAATTATACTACTCTAAAAGGTTATCAATTAGTTGATTTTCAGCTTATGTTTTTAATCTTTATTTTACAGCTTAATGCATTATAAAATATTTTTATTTTTCTTAATTTATGGCTCATACAGTGTAGCATTGATTATCCGAACACTGACCAACCCATAACATCATTTAACTTATAATATCTTAGTTGACCTATTAAATTTTACGAGTGCTCTGCAATTCCAACTGAGGCTGTTAGTGCTGTAGAGTCACTGTCTTCTAGACATGTTGAAGATTTAGCAGCGATAAAACAAGTGTTTTTAGAAGCAAAAGAGAACTTAAATTAAATACATCTTATACATATTAAATACATCTGCTTCTAAATTGTAGAGCTGTTTTAATATATTACTGGTACATTGGTACATATTTGGGAGAAGTGTAATAAAATAATAAATTAAAATTTTGTTTAATATCACTGTTTCTTTAATTTATATTGTTACAATGAAATTAGGTTTTAGGCAAATTATATACTTGAACTCACATACAACAATTGTTTCGAATAATCAATGCTCCACTTTACCAAAGACACAGACAGCTGAGCTCACCAAATACGTAGTTATTGTTTTGTACCAGTTCTCATATTTAAAATATGAAAATATATATGTTAAACATGATTATTTTATTTATTCATTTTTTTAATTTGTTTTTCTATAATAATTGTAGTTTTATATGTATTTTAATTTTTATTGAGAAACTTGAATCTATTCAACCAGTTGTGTAAGCATCTAAATATTAAAAATATAGATTTCTATGTTTTATTTTTTCTTTTATCTTCTTTTTCATTTATTTAATCTCCTTACCTTAAACGATGAAAAAAATACTAGTGCCTCAAGGTTTCATCTTCATTCCGAAACACCTTTCTTAGAAAAATGGTGTATTGTAAAATGTACAAGAGGCTAAAGAATTATTTAACGAGCAGTGAAAATTATAACATGGAATATTTGAATTTGAGATGTATCATTGATGGTAGAATTGTATTACTTTTTACAATTTGAGAAAAACTGTTAATGCTTAAATTGATATTCATTACCTTAAACTTTACAAAGTTCCCTTGTATTATTTATAATAAAATGCTTTTGGATTGATTACTTTTATATGTTTTAAGAGCAGAAATATAGTGTTTTAAAACTTTATACCGGCTGAAGCCTAATTTTATTTTTCCTACTCTATTGTTAGCTATAATATAGCTCCTGTCTGTTTATCTCTTGTTAATATTAAAAGTAAGTTATTCTTCTATTAATTTTTGTAATACTTTATTTTACAATTATTTTGTTTGGCTAATGCATGTATTTCTTATCATTAAAGTATATATATTCTTTTACATTAGTGTTTTATTTGCAGCAAAAAAATTTGTGTGCCTCCAATGTGGAAGAAAGTACTCTTACAAAGAAAATTTGTATAGGCACCAAAGATATGAGTGTGGAAAAGAACCTCAGTTTCAATGTCAATACTGTTCTTATAAATTCACTCAAAAATCAAATCTCCGAAGACACAATTATTGCATACATAATATTGGAGTTTGGAAAGGCTTATGAAAAAGAAATTTATTCATATTGTTTTTGTATTTTAAATCAAGAGATATATTCAGAAATTGTTTTATCTTGGAAATTTATGAGATTTATGAAGAAATATATTAATAATTCTGGATTTCATGCATCACTGTTACATTCTAATGTATTATCAATTAATTTTTACTTATTAACACTTAATATCTATTTTTAATAATCTTATTTTGGTCTTTTTTCTGTATCATTTTATATATCATTCAAAGTTCCTAATAGCCTAGTCATATCATTCTATTTTAATTAATACTTCCTGTAATTACTCTTGTCAGTAACTTCATGTGTATTTTTTTGTTAATCATTTCAATTGTTGAATTAAAGAAATTATAATTTTATAAAGTTGATTTTTAGAAGTTTTTATTAAGCTGTCTTAATTACCCAGCCATTCATATTTTTAATTTTTTTTTTTTTTTAAATCATTAATTACATACATTAATTTATTTCTTTTGCATAAAATTTAATAGGACATTGGAATATTTAATTTTCAAATTATTTTTTATTTATAATAACAGTAATTATCCTCATTGAAAATTTTTATTTGCTCATTTCTGTAAGCTATAAATTCTGCATTGGTATCTTAGTGATTATAAATTTCTTATTGCACTGAATAATTTTAATTTCTCTCTCTCTCTCTCTCTCTCTCTCTCTCTCTCTCTCTCTCTCTCTCTCTCTCTCTCTCTCTCTCTCTCTCTCTCTCTCTCTCTCTCTCTCTCTCTCTCTCTCTCTCTCTCTCTCTCTCTCTATATATATATCTTCAAATTCGCACCATTTCTATTTAGTGTGAATTATAATGTATTAATGTTATTAGACTTCCGTAAATTGAGTTTTGATGATTTAGTTAAAATTACCCTGAAATTGATTTTTAAGATTTTTACAATGGAGTAATTTATTTCAGAAAGATCAATAAAATGTATTGAACTAAATCTAACAAGAGGACGTTTGCAGTTGTAACTCAAAGATTTTAATGCCGATTTTTGTGTGGGTAGTAGGGACCTATAATAGTGCAAAACTACAGTTATAGCCGCCAATGAGCATTAGGAGCCGAGAAAAAAAATAAAATATGAAAATCACGTTTTATTTTTTTTCTCAGCTCTCAGTCAAGATAGAGAAATGATTCTTTCAAGTTTAATTTCAGTTATGTATGCTATTAGATATAGAAATACTTTTGTTATGCTCAAGACGCTATCCGGCTTTAGGGTGCTCAAAAATTACAAAATTCCAAGGAAATCCACTGTAAATCAGTGGAAACTTTTTTTCATGAACAACTGACCTCAAATCTGGAGTTAACTCACCATAAAAGACTTATATGCGAAATTTTATCAAAATAAAAAAAAAATTGATTTTTTACCCCTTTCGAGGAGGTTAAAATTTTGAAGTTGAGATTTCATCAACATTTTCTACCGGCCATAACAACTGCTGTGTTCAACCGATTACAACAGTAATACCATCACTAGAATCAGCATACATTCTGCTTTTTATCCATGCGTATAACATTGGATTTACTCCCAATTTTAGTGGACAGAAACTGATGTGAATGAAAAAATCCAAGGTCAGCTATAACTTGAGATATTTCAATAAGGAAAAATCCTAAGACCTCTGGATTTGGGCTAAAATATGCAGTTTTAAGGCTTCTAGATGACCTTAAAATTTTGTCTTAATTGGTTGCGAAATATGTGAGATAGCGCAAATTATTTACATTTTTTCAGAAATTGACAGCCCCTTGCCTTCTAAAATCCTACAAAATTTTAAAGGTAAAAAAAAATTATTTTTGATAATTAAGTTTCTACATGTTTTCTACTGATTTACAGTGGATTTCCTTGGAATTTTGTAATTTTTGAGCACCCTAAAGCCGGATAGCGTCTTGAGCATAGCAAAAGTATTTCTATATCTAATAGCATACATAACTGCAATTAAACTTGAAAGAATCTTTTCTCTATCTTGACTGAGAGCTGAGAAAAAAAATAAAACGTGTTTTACATATTTTATTTTTTTTCTCGGCTCCTAGTGCTCATTGGCGGCTATAACTCTAGTTTTGCACTATTATAGGTCCCTACTACCCACACAAAAATCGGCATTAAAATCTGTGAGTTACAACTGCAAAAGTTCCCTTGTAAGTAAATGAAAGTAAATACAAATAAAATAGATCATAAAATATAAGTTATTTAAAATAAAAAGTAATATAAAATAAATTTAATGAAAATTAAAAATTGAAATATAGTGATAATTATAGCAAAATTAGAGAAAGCCGTATGATTACATTTAATTTTTTTATTTTCATTAACTTGTATTTTATATTATTTTTATGCTACATCATTCTCATCAATCTTTCTTTAACTTAGATTTTTTATAATTTGTTCATTTCTCATAATTTTCTGGATTTTTGTCTTACAGATCTGTTTTGTAGCCCTGATGATGTTCATTAATGTTTTGACTGAAACATTAGTAACTGAAAGACTGTAGGTTTATTTTATTTTTTTTAAATTTCACTGATCTTTTAAAAATAACAATTCCATCAATGAACCTAACATCATATCACCTCTACTCTTATTTCCTTAAGATTTTACTCTTACTTTGCTATTCCATCATCTACTTTAAGATATACTTCATAAAAATTTAATAAAACAAATAGATGCAGATTTGGGGAGGGAGGAGGTTATTGCCTTTACATATTTTAAAAAATAATAGGAGTAAGACAAAAAGCAGATATTGAAAATGTTCTCTTGAGGGTTCTTTTGATTATTTAATTTAAGATAGTGAATTTATTGTAAGATAAAGATATGGTGATATATCTTGCTGAATAGAATTGTTTAACATAAAGCAGATGTTGAAATATTTTACATAATCACTTGAACACATTTAGCAGTTATAATGTAGTATAAATAACTATTGTGATCTCACAAATGTTTTTTATAGGTATTTTGAACAAATTAATAGCCAGACCATACAGATGCAATCAGTGCTCTTCGAGCTATCGCAACAAAAGTGATCTCAACCGCCACTTGAGAAGAGAGTGTGGTAAAGAACCTGCCTTCTCTTGTCCCAAGTGTTCATACAAAACTAAAAGATCTTCTGATTTGAAACGACACTTGTATACTCAGCACTAGTTTTATTAGTAGATAAAATATTTATCTCTGTAATAAATGCTAGTGATTTTTTTTTTTCATATTAAATTAAATATTTGTTATTTATTATTAACTTAAATGTAAACACTATAATTAAATATGGAATCAACAGAGACCCTGATTTATTTACAAACTCCTCTTGCCATGTAATTAAAAAAAAAAAAATAAGACATTGGTGTATCATAAGTTTGCAGCTCTAATAATGGGTGGTTGATGAACGTGCTTAATAAAAAATTATTCTGTTTTTAAAATAAAATAACATTTAATCCCCGTGTTATTTCTGTAACTGACTTATATTATTATATGATTAATCTTTTATTGTTAAAGTTACAGGTACAATAAATAGGTTTATAAAATGAACTTAATTATCATTGAACATTTTTTAAAAACTCAAATTTTTTGGATATTAAATATTATTCTTAAAATTAACTATTAGTAAGTTTTTTTTTGTTTTTTTTTTATATCCATATTTTAAATTAAGTACTGATTTGTTTCAATATTTTTCTGAATATATTGTATTTAAATTTTTTTCTATGTTCAAAGCTCCCAATTAATTACAAAAGACTCATTAACATGACAGTGATTAGACCAATATGGACTTACAGAGTTCAGCTTTGGGGCTCTATTAAACCATCCAATTCATCCCGTATCCAATCCTTACAATCCAAAATCCTTCGAAAAATCCTCAATGCTCCTTACTTTGTCACCAATAAACTTATCCATAAAGATCTTAATGTTACATATATTGCTGATCCTTTCATAGTAAGCTCCATAACCACTCAAATCCACTAGTTTCTCAACTTGCTTCCCTCTCAATTCCCGATAATCCTCTGAGGCGTCTGAAAAGAAGATGGCCTAGAGATCTTCTTGTGTAGATTTTTATTTAAGTGCTACTAGTGAGTAGTTCTTTACAAGTTTTGCCATGTTATTGTAAGCGTTTTTAACACATTTACTTAATGTATATTTGTACAGTTGTAAATCTCAATAATTTGAAAAAAAAAATTTTTTCTTCTCTATTTTATTTTATTTTTCTGAACAGTTGGTGCTTGTAATTAGTTCTAATTAATTTTTATTTACTTTTTATACTTAAATTATTTTTAAACTTTTATTTATCTGAATTATTTTACTGGTGTTTCTAACTTTTTAAAATAACCTATAAAAATCATTTGGTAGGTTGGACAAGAGTTGGTTCAGAGGAAGAAGGCAGGTTTCAATGTACCTCCTGCTTGACTTCGTACAGAAGTGTCAAAAATTTACAACACCACCAACGTCATGTTTGTGGTAAAGTACCAAGATTTAAGTGTCCCCATTGTCCACATAGATCCCATCGCAGCAATGACATGAAAATTCATGTTGTTAGAAAGCATCTTGATTCAAAACTAAATCAAATTATTTTAGTCTAAATATACAATATGTTTATTGAAATGATTTTATTATCTTTATTTAGTAATAGTTTAAATATTGTAAATGACAATTTTTATTTAATTAATTTGAGTATTTAAAGGAACTTTTTGCTAATGAAATAAATATATACTTTTCTCTTTGTTCCTGTTTTTTTTTTTTTAACAAGTATTATATTCAATTAGTTTATTATTATAATTTATTATTTATAAATTATAAAGGTTATTTGAATTAAGTATTGCTCAATCGTGTTTTCTTTCATGGTGTTTTGAAATTCACTCAGCCGTCATATGTTTTATCAGTAGTATATGTATTTAAAAAGTACAACGTATGTGGTTAGGTCTTGCATATATTGTAGATCATTTTTATTGATTAACTTTAAACTGTACGATTAAGATCTTAATTTTATTTTATTGTAGTGTTATTTGAATGATAATCAATCACTTATGGAATAACGGATGAAACAATCTGATGTATGCCTACAAAGTATGTAAATATTAAACAGTATTTCACTATTTGATCAACCGTTTAATTTTATAATGATTTTTCAAGAAACATTACTTGTGGGAGTGCAATATAGGAAACTTCATTATTTTCGTAATAAATATTCAATATTTGTTAGCCTCTTTATTTTATCCCCTTAATTTTTCATTGCCAATAAAAATTAAGAAACTAAAACATTTTAATTACTTACCATTCATTATTTATGTTTTTTACTATACAGCAGTTATATAATAATGTATGCTTACAGGTTAAATATCTTTGGTTGTTTTTCTATTTTTACGTATACTTTATTTCTGTCTGTTATGCTCTATATCTTACCATATATCATTGAGATTTTTCCTTATTGATTTTTTTGAGAAATTTTTCTGTCAATTCTTGATAAATATTTTACACAATTTAGATATCTTTGTCTTATATTCATTATTATCATCAATATATGTTTTTTTTTACCTTCATCATTTTAAATTGTATATCTACAATCTTTATTTACAGTTAAAGAGATTTTAAGTTGTATTTTTTTTAAGGACAGTGGTGGTAGGTAAGGATGATGCTTAGTTAGCAAGTCAGTAGTAGTAAGCAAGATTAATTGGAAAAGTCTTAAATATTTCTACATTTAAAGATTATTTCATTAGTAATTAAAGTAATGAAAACAGCATTAACTACTGATTTAGACTCTTATAAATTGTATAGAATACATTTTGTTTTCTTTGGTTCGCAGCCCGGCAGATGACCTTAGGATTTTTTAAAGGGAGTAAAAAATCCTTGCTAGTGAAAAAAGCTATGCCATCCTTTGGAACGGACGTAAAATGGGGGTCCCGAGCCTTTGCGATGTCAGGTACTCGTTAAAGATCCCTATCCTAATTATACCTGGATAGGCAAAATTTAGGACTCCCACCGTAGCATCGTCCGATTAGCTATAGCATCATAAAGTGATGTTAAACGAAATAAACAAACAAAAATTTTGTTTAATCATTAATTTTAAAATCCACACGTCACTTATCACTTTGCATACCATGATCACAACTAGCAGATGTGATCATGGTATGCAAGTCAACTGGTATGTCAGTCATAGGTGGTATGCACCCAGTAGTACATACTCCTGTACACAATTTATGGTGTTGAATATGGTAATGATGAATTCGAATATAAAATTTCTCTTTTTCTCAAATACGTTTTTGATGATTTATCTTGTTATATTAGATTTAACATGTTTATCAATTAAGTCATTGTTCAAAGATCCAACATATGCGACATTGCTTTGTGTTAGGATTATTAAATAGATTATAAATGCATAATAATTATGGTATATAAATCTTTTGTTATATCAGGTGTATTGGTCATGATTTTTCTGCTAATTTGTTACATTATTTTTGCAAGTAGTTTAAGTGAATAACATCTATTTTGATTATTTTTATTTTGTTTTTTTTGTGCATTACATCAAAAAACTCATTTTCAGGTTATTTTGGTGAAATTACTCGAAGGAAATTTCAATGTCCTTCTTGTTCTTGTAGTTACAATCGTAAAGCCCATCTGACCTACCATATAAAGCATGATTGTGGGAAGGAGCCTGCCTGCAGATGTCTGTATTGTCCTTATAAAACAAGAAGAAAGGCTAATTTAAAACGGCATGTTTTAATAAAACATGCTAAGTTTTACAGTTCCAAATTGATAGATTTTATTCAATAACAATTTAGATACTTTATCTGTAATATACTACGTACACGAAATTTATTAATTTTCATACATATTATTTGCTGTATGTTATTTTAAAAATAAACTGGTGTTGTGATAACTGATTGCTAAGAACTGTAATAAATATAAATATATATCATTGATTTAATTTTTTTTTTTTTTTAATATTAAATGTTAAACTAAATATTAAGTGATGAAATTTTATCTACCAACATGAATATTACTAATAAAAACACCTGTTTATTGTTTTCTTTTTTTTTTCAGTGTACTTATTTAAATATATTTTCTGTTAATTGAATTATTTATTTATTTAGATCTGTTTTTTTTAACTTGAGATAATTATGAAATGATTGATTATTTTTTTTATATCTTATCCTCATTCCTTAGTAATAATCTCACTCTCTACGCTTTAAAAGAAGTGATAATTATAAGATTGTTATTGAAGTTGTCATGATCCTTGTGATAATTAACTGCATGGTTTTACGTTAATTGCCTGGCATTGCTTTTTAAATTCAAAATATTTTTAATTCTGAAAGCTTTTGACATTATGGCCCACTCTTTTATATCAAAGGATTACTCTTCGACAACTCTTGCCCCTTTTTATGAAAAAAATAAAATAATATTTGGCAAGATACGATAGCTATATGTCAGGTGTTTTCTTATCATTGTATTATTTTCTAAAATCTATTCATCCTATAGATATTCCCAACATATTTCCTGTAATACATAATGTACTTATAAACTGAACCTATTGACATACCACAATAACCTGTACCCTTCTTTTTGTTTTATAAGTTAAACAAAAGCAGTAAGACTCTCTTCCTTTTAATGATCTTAAAGGATTTAATGATCAATGACCCTTTATTTTACAAATACTCAAGCTCCCTTCCTTCCATCTTAATGCACCCCGAAATGAGGGTGTTATTGCGCAACCATTTTAACTACTTTTATAAGGTGTGAACAGTGTCAATGAATACCAGTAATTGTGACAAAATATATGAAATATATGTTAAAAATATTTATCTGTTAAATTGAAAAAAAAATTACTGTTCCTATCGTCTTACAAATGTATTTTATAGGTTATCTGAAAATCTTAGCTACCAGACCATACAGTTGTATTCAGTGCTCATCAAGCTATCGGAATAAAAGTGATCTCAGTCACCATTTGAGGAGAGAATGTGGTAAAGAACCTGCTTTCTCTTGTCCCAAGTGTTCTTACAAAACAAAAAGGTCATACAACATGAAACGCCACTTGTATACCAAGCACTAATATTGTTTAGAAATAAATATATTGGCTTTTTTATTAAATATTTTAATTTTATTTTTTTAATTGTAAGAAAGGATGCTCTTTTTTTTTTTTTTTTGAGGTTTTCTTGTACTTCATTATCAAAAATTTATTATTAACTATTAATCATCTCTTATATAAAAATAAAGAGATAATTTTTTTTTTTATATAATATATTTTTGAACTAAAGTTGGTGAACTCTCACTGTCCAAAATGAAAGTGGCATTTACTACTATCTCCATAGTGTAAAGTTTTGTCTCTGTATGATTGGTCACCTTGGTATTTTCTATGTTATAATTCCAATCTGGTTATGAAAAAATAATTTTGATTTTTTAAAACAATTAAAAAAAAAATTGGTATATTTATAAATATTTGGGATTGTGTTATTGATGCTAACTACTGATCTAAGACTTCAATTAAGTTGATAACATCAAAAAGGGATCAGTAAGCATGGTACTAGAACAGGAACATCTAAGATAATTTAATTGAATAAAAAAATCTTGCTAAATATGAATAATTAAATTTAAATAAATGTTTAAAAAATTGACTACAGTTGTTTTTACTGTAAAAAAAAATGTTTGTCTGTTAAATTTAAATAAAAATAAATTTTCCTCACCTATAGTAATAAAAGTGATCTCTGTTACCATCTGAGAAGAGAATGTTGTAAAGAACCTGTTTTCTCTTGTCCTTAGTGTTATTACAAAATAAAAAGGATATACAATTTGAAACACCATTTTTATATCCATCACTAATATTATTTATAAATAATTTTTTCGTTTTGTTGCTAAAACTTTGAATTTTATTTTGTTTTTTGTTTATTGGGGTTTAGTTTTCTTATGAACTCCAACTAGGGCAGGAAAAACGGGTTATACTGCATGTTACTAACCTAGGAAAGTCAAAATTATTTCCTGGTTACTTCATGAAATAAATTTTAGGTGGGATTTGAATTGACATTTTATACCGAGCACATTGAACTTTCACTCCGACTCGCTCTTGAGTCCCTAATTTTCTTTAATTGAAACAAACAATGCTTATTTTCATTTTTGAGATTTTTTTCTACCTCAATTTCCAAAATGTATAGTTATCTTTCAACAATCTCTTATATAGCAAGATGTTAGTCATGAGTTTTTTTAAAAAGATACTTTTGAACTGAAATGGAAAAATTATCAGAATTGAAGCAGTATTCTCTACCAGCTCCTTATTCAATTGTTGTCCCTATGTTTGCTGCCACCTTGGTCTCTTTTAAGTGCTATGGTTCTATTTAATCTGATTATGATAAATTAATTTTGATTTTATATAACATATTTATAAAATAATGTGTATAAATAGATATTTTAGATTGTTTTACAGAACCACAAAATGACTGATGAGCATGGTATAAGAAAAGGAACAAAAAAACATACATAGATGGATAACAATTTGAATCATTGACTTCAAGACAGCGGCAGATAATCTCCTCATCTTTTACAAGGCCAGTATTTTGCAATCTGTAGTCAGAGGCTCTGTTTTGCTTTAGTAATCTCACTTGTAATGAAACAGTAATTAAGAGGCACTTGATATATTGAGGTAGCCTGCCATTCTTACTTCATACTTGACATTCTTTATTTCCCTTTCAATGTCCAAGATTTGTACCTCTCACACTGTCCCAGCTTCTCAGGTACTTTGGTACTAAGTGCTTCCATTTTTAGGATATCTTTTGTCAAATATAGGATATTTCTGTTATTTTATGTTTGCTGATATCTAGCCATAGTACTGAATGTTCTTAATTGTAATTATTTTATTTAGTTTGTCATTTCCTTTTCCTTATTTTATTCTCAAAAATATGTATGGCTTAAATTTAAACCACTATTAAACTATTTTGAGTATAAAACGCTTTTATTGTTATCTCACACCTAATATCCATCAGAAAATGCATCTATAAAGAAATCAAGCTTGTGGAATGAAGTGTTATGCATTTTGGGTCTTACTCCTTGACTCCTAACTCATGTTTCAGGTTCAAATCCAGCTTTAAATAAAAAACTTACTTCTTTTTTTTATGTCAGCTGTGAAACAAGGATAGGTATAGGAGACCCTCCTGGGGGTCAAACATTTTTGGCATATTTTTCTTGATCCTGACCATATCACAAATTCAAAAACTGTTGTTCTGGAAACAGTATTGAAACCAAGCAAGAAGACTTACTTAAACTTGTGGGATATAGTTTTATATTAAATTCAATAGTCAAATTTGGCATATATTATTTATCTTGTCTTTTTGGCTAATTAATCTATATGTTTTTGAATTTTCAGATAGATCAAGGAAGTTCATATGTGGTGCATGTGGCCGACGTTATTCACATATGCGAGGGCTGAGTCAACATCAGAAATATGAGTGTGGTAAAGAGCCCCAATTTAAATGTTCTCATTGTCCTTACAGAGCAAAACAAATGAGCAACCTGAAGTCACATTTTGCCCTAAAACATGTAATTCCAACTGAAAAAAAATTATTTGATATCAACTAGAGGTAAGTTGATTCAGCAGATTTCACAAATTTATTGATGAAGTTATATTTATTGATAAAAATTGTGACCATTTTATGAAGCATAGCCGAAAATCATTTTGAAGAAAACTATTTTATAAAATTCACTGGAATAAAATTTAAATTTAGCTTATTGCTTTAATCCTCATAATAGGTCATTTTTCATGCATTAATTATATTGTGTTACATTTTTTTTTTCTTTTTTAAAAGAGTAGAGGAAATATTGAATGGGAAAGGATTTATGAGGAACACCAATAGCAAAAGTCCTCTTAAAATTAACAACCAAATTGAGAACAACACAAACAGAAATGCAATATTACATTGCTCAAAGTCTTTACTAATGTTGAATAGGTACCATAGGCTTGGAATGGGGTGTTTAATAAATGATGACAAGTGAGGATTATAGAGTATTCAATATCATATAGTGGACACGCTGACAGTGGAGGCAGGGTGGGGGTATGCTCCAAGCTCCCCACTCCTTGGCTCTCAACCTTCCCTTTGCAAATTAAGTCAAAAAAACTTTTCTTCCTTGTTTTAAGTAGTGTTTTGCATACTAGGTTTTTTTTTTTTAATTAATAAACTTAATATTAAATTTAGCGCATAAATAAAAGGTTTAAGCTTTAAAAGGAGGAATAAAATGTATTAGCTAATATCACATTACTTTATTATTTGGAGAACAGATGAAGTTTGACAACTAGACCTAGAGGTATCTGAGAGCCAGGTAGTGGGGGAACCATGACACATCGCAGGTACCTACTTGTCTACTCAATGATATTCAACACATTACCCTCAAACTTTATACTCAACTGCATCTTAATTAATTGTGAAGCATTTCTACCTAATACTTTATTTATTACTTACTTAATACTTTACTTTATGTTATTATAAATGTATTTACTTAATAATGAATCATTGTGTACTCTCTATTAAAAAACATTTTTTTTTTTTTAGATACTGTTAAGAATTTGAGTGGGGTGATTCAATGGCTGCTTATATGTGCCTCCATATGCTAATGTATCATACTCCTATCAGCATAATCAAAACGAGTGGAAGACACTTCCTGAATAGCTATAGTATAGGTTTTAATTGAAAAAAAAAAAAAATGAATTTGGAAACAAACGAAATTATTGAAATATATTAAATTGAAATAAAAAAATTATTTTTTTAAATATAAGTTCACAGTTGTTGATCAGTTTATTGATTTTTATTTAGCAATTGTGATTATTTGTTTTTCTCTTTTTTTATGTTTTTTTGGAAAGAAGATTTTAAGTTTTTATTATTCTATGTATGATTGAATATATACATGCTTTTAGAGTAGTGTTTAATTTTTATGCCTATAAATTTTCATTTATTCTTTCTTTGATTATAAGATTTTTTTTACCTTTAATATCTGCAGTAAATTAGACATTTTCTTCACTTGAGGTATGTTTTTTTATCTTTTAAACTGTATATGAATCATTACTATTGTATAATATCATCAATTTTTTTCTCTCACTTAAACGTCATTGCTGTATAATATTGAAGTAGTACAGGAATAACTATTGTATACTGAAAGGGAGGGCTTATTGCTACAATCAGTTTGAAGTTAGTTTCACTATCTACTTTTTCTTTTCTTATTTACTTTAGTAAAAAGGGAATAAGAATGGTAATTGATTTGATTGTGCAGTATTTGGCAGTATTGAGCTTTTTACTTTTTTTGTTTTTTGAGATCATTTGTTATTTTATTAATAACTAGCATCCTTCATCTCGGCTTCGCCCAAACTCATTAGTTAAGAAATTTAACTAATAATTGAAGTTTATTTGTTTATCGATGATTTTACTCTTCAGTGCAGTGATTTTTAACCTGGTTAAAATTTCACTGATTAGGTAGTTGAAGAGTATGTAAAAACATAATTAGACATCCAATTTTTAATTTTAATGTAAGAGTTAGTAATCCAAATGGACCGTTAGGAAACTCTTGCAGATAATGGAGTACATTATTAATGCCTACAACTGAAGGTCTATGAATCTTGTTATTACACACAATATCAAAAAGCGAAGGATCAACATTTTTATCTGGAAATGATTTTTATTTGGCAGAAATAATTTTATTGATTTCATTTGGTTGTATTTTAATTTCTAACCATAAACGTATAAAACAGCATAGCATACCTCGTCTCTGCCACTCAACATTGTACATTTAAATTTTTACTATTGTAAATTAATTATTTTAAACCTTGCTAAAACTATGAAGATGGTGTAGTTAAAATTTAGTATGGATGGCTTCAGTAGTTTTACTATTGTAAACTCTATTGCGGAATTCTGCTAACCCCATATCGGTCAATTTTAAAACTTCACTGAGATCCAGATGTTACACCACATATTTAAATCTTCCTAAATAATTTAATTGAATATACGTTATATTTTATTGTATTTTTTTAGCTGTATATAACACTGAACCTTTGTATCCTAATCTCTTAGTCCAAGAGCCGAGGCCAAATTTCATGACTTATTTGAAGAAAACTTTTAGACATACAGCCATTTAATGTCCACCCTCAGCAATCAATTTGCACTTGTCTGCCAATTCAAAGCGGGGGCGTTTCAAAATGGCGACCTCCGAAAGGGGGAAGCATATATCAAGATATGGTATTATTTGAAGATGATTTATTTAAAGCAAACAAGAAACTGCAAACCCCCTAGGTGACAAAAAACGTTGTCTGCCAAAATTTGGAGGGGGGGTCGCACCGGCAGACAAAATTCAAAATCCGTGTTTTTTTCAGTCCAAAAGTGGACCATTTGAAGACGATTTATTTCAAGCATACAAGAAACTGCATGCTCACTAGATGACAAAAAACATTGTCTGCCAAAATTTGGAGGGGGCGTCGCACCGGCAGACAAAATTCAAAATCCGCGTTTTTTCAGTCCAAAAGTTGACAATTTGAAGACGATTTATTTCAAGCACACAAGAAACTGCATACTTCCTAGATGTCAAAAAATGTTGTCTGCCAAAATTTGGAGGGGGCTAAGCACCGGCAGACAAAATTCAAAATCCGCGTTTTTTCAATCCAAAAGTTGACAATTTGAAGACGATTTATTTGAAGCACACAAGAAACTGCATACTCCCTAGATGACAAAAAACGTTGTCTGCCAAAATTTGGAGGGGGCTAAGCACCGGCAGACAAAATTCTAAATCCTTGTGAAGGCGTCACACCGGCTGACATTGTTCAAAACTCACATCCTTTTCGTTCAACAGTGAACTTTTTGAACATGATTTCCTTTTTTATTTGATTTATAAGTAGTTTTTTTCTAGAATGATTTGAGGAAATTATATTATATAGCTTCCTGCGTATAGTACAATAAAATTATTTTAATATAAAATAATCTTGTTTTAAAATTTTAATGTAAAAAATACCAATTAATATATATGAACAGTAATAATATAAATACCGGCCACATAATTAAAAAAGAATAATATTTCAACTTATAAAGTTATGAAATATGTACTATCCTGGAACAAAATTCGTATAAAACTTGTACAGTAGTCCAGTTAATTGATTTGTGAAATGATAGACCAAGAGCCAGATAGGAAAACATACCGAGTTATTTCACCCCTTTTTTGTAATGCATGGGTGTAACCTGTCCACTGTTATGAATGATAATTTATGAATTTTCCAATAAAGGTGAGTGCCGCAAAAATGACAGTGGGGGAAAGGAGTTGAAAATAGTATTTCTTAGAAGTTCGGAAATCGTTACTTTTAGTATATTTTGTGTTCTATTATACGTTATTCAAGCAAATCAACTTTGCAACAAATTTTGTAATAGTCATTTTGATCTCAGATCAATAGTTTTAGAGCGGTTTGGCCACCAAAGATTGACTAACTTCATATAAGTCGCACTTCTTCGTAAAAAGAAGCAGTTGGTACTTTTCCGTTGTCGGTTATAACTCTAATCCAAAATTCATTTTTTCAACTGATGAAAATTTCCTTTCAGACATTATACATAAAAATTATTTGTATAATATAATATAATTTATCTATATAATGTATATAAAGTTATTTAAAATACCCATGCCAGCACGCTAAAACCCCGAACTATTGTAAAATCCAAGTTTTTTGGTACATTTTTCATTCATCCGAACTATTGTAAAGTTAAAGTTTTTGGCACATATTTCGTTATAACACCAAAACTATTCGTCCGATCCAAAATTCATTTATTCTTTCAATTGATAGCTGGCTAAATTTTCTATCAGACCTCATATATGAAATTTATATAAAGTCATGTAAAGTTCCCATGCCAGCACGCTAAAACCCCGAACTATTGTAAAATCCAAGTTTTTTGGTACATTTTTCATCATAAAAACTACTCGTCCAATCCAAAATTTATTTATTCTTTCAATTGATAGCTGGCTAAATTTTCTATCAGACCTCATATATGAAATTTATATAAAGTCATGTAAAGTTCCCATGCCAGCACGCTAAAACCCCGAACTATTGTAAAATCCAAGTTTTTTGGTACATTTTTCATTATAAAAACTACTCGTCCAATCCAAAATTTATTTTTCTCAACTGATAGCTGACTAAATTTGCAATCAGACCCCATACATAAAACTTTGATCAAGCTCTGTAAAATACCCGTGCCAGCACGCTAAAAACGAGTTCTGTTGTTAAATACAAATTATTTAGATTATTTTTCGATATTAGTCTAAAACAATTTGTCTAAACCAAAATTTACTTTTTTCAACTGAAAGTTGACTAAATTTGATATGACATTTTATACATGAATATTTAATTGAAATCCATGCCAGCAGGTTAAATGTGTATGTTTTGGTAAAAATATAACAATTTTACATGTTACAGTGGGCTGGCGTGGGTATTTTGCGGGATTCATTCATCATTATATAATTTGATTTGATTGTAAATTTAGTAAGCTTTCATTGAAAAAAATAAATTTTCGATAAAACAAATAGTTTTCGGGTAATAACGAAAAATGTGTCAAAAAACGTGGATTTCACAACAGCACGAGGTTTTGGTGTGCTGGCATTGGTATTTTACGTGACTTTATATCAATTTAATATATGGGTCTGATTGGAAATTTAGTCAGCTATCAGTTGAGAAAAATAAATTTTGGATCGGAAGAACATTTTTGGGGTAATAACGAAAAATGTGTCAAAAAACTTGGATTTCACACCAGTACGAGGATTTGGTGTGCTGGCATTGGTATTTTACATGACTTTATATCAATTTAATATATGGGTCTGATTGCAAATTTAGTCAGCTATCAGTTGAGAAAAATAAATTTTGGATCGGAAGTATAGTTTTGGGGTAATAACGAAAAATGTGCCAAAAAACTTGGATTTCACAACAGTACGAGGTTTTATTGTGCTGGCATTGGTATTTTACGTGACTTTATATCAATTTAATATATGGGTCTGATTGGAAATTTAGTCAGCTATCAGTTGAAAAAAAAAAAATTTGGATCGGAAGAACATTTTTGGGGTAATAACGAAAAATGTGCCAAAAAACTTGGATTTCACAACAGTACGAGGTTTTGGTGTGCTGGCATTGGTATTTTACGTGACTTTATATCAATTTAATATATGGGTCTGATTGGAAATTTAGTCAGCTATTAGTTGAGAAAAAAAATTTTGGATCGGAAGAACATTTTTGGGGTAATAACGAAAAATGTGCCAAAAAACTTGGATTTCACACCAGTACAAGGTTTTGATGTGCTGGCATTGGTATTTTACGTGACTTTATATCAATTTAATATATGGGCCTGATTGAAAATTTAGTCGTCTAACAGTTGAGAAAAATAAATTTTGGATCGAACGAATAGTTTTAAGGTTTTTACGAAAAATGTACCAAAAAATGCTGGCGTGGGTATTTTACATGACTTAATATAAATTTCATATGTGTAGTATGGTAGGAAATTTAGCCAGTTACTTACCACAAGTTAGCCAATCATTGGTGACCAAAACGTTTGAAAACTATAGATGAGAGAAAAATAAATGAATAGGGCCAAATTTCTTGCAAATTTGATTTGCTTCATAATGTACATAGCTCAAAATATACTAATAGGAACGGTTTCCGTGTTATTCGATCAAACGACTAAGAACATTCGATTTTCCAAGAACATACGTTTACGAAGAACTACATGTTTTCCACGTATTTTGTTCCAGGATAGTACATATTTCATAACTTTATAAGTTGAAATATTATTCATTTTTTAATTATATCGCCGGTATTTATATTACTACTGTTCATATGTATTAATTGGTATTTTTAACATTAAAATTTTTAAACAAGATTATTTTATATTAAAATAATTATATTGTACCATACGTAGGAAGCAACATTATATAATTTCCTTAAATTATTCTAGAGAAAAAACTACTTATAAATCAAATAAAAAAGGAAATCATGTTCAAAAAGTTCACTGTTGGACGAAAAGGATGTGAGTTTTGAACAATGTCAGCCAGTGTGACGCCTTCACAAGGGTTTTGAATTTTGTCTGCCGGTGCTTAGCCCCCTCTAAATTTTGGCAGACAACGTTTTTTGTCATCTATGGAGTATGCAGTTTCTTGTGTGCTTCAAATAAATCATCTTCAAATTGTCCACTTTTGGACTGAAAAAACGCGGATTTTGAATTTTGTCTGCCGGTGCTTAGCCCCCTCATAATTTTGGCAGCCAACGTTTTTTGTCATCTAGGAACTATGCAGTTTCTTGTGTGCTTCAAATAAATCGTCTTCAAATTGTCCACTTTTGGACTGAAAAAACGCGGATTTTGAATTTTGTCTGCCGGTGCGACGCCCCCTCCAAATTTTGGCAGACAACGTTTTTTGACATCTAGGAAGTATGCAGTTTCTTGTGTGCTTCAAATAAATCGTCTTCAAATTGTCAACTTTTGGACTGAAAAAACGCGGATTTTGAATTTTGTCTGCCGGTGCGAGGCCCCCTGCAAATTTTGGCAGACAACGTTTTTTGTCATCTAGTGAGCATGCAGTTTCTTGTATGCTTGAAATAAATCGTCTTCAAATGGTCCACTTTTGGACTCAAAAAACGAGGATTTTGAATTCTGTCTGCCGGTGCGACGCCCCCTCCAAATTTTGGCAGACAGCGTTTTTTGGCACCTAGGGGGTTTGCAGTTTCTTGTTTGCTTTAAATAAATCATCTTCAAATAATATTATATTTTGATATTTGCTACCCCCTTTCGTTGGTCGCCATTTTGAAACGCCCCCGCTTTGAGTTGGCAGACAAGTGCAAATTGATTGCTGAGGGTGGACATTTTATGGCTGAATATCTAAAATTTTTCTTCAAATAAGTCACGTAATTTGGCCTCTGCTCTTGGACTATCTCATGTAGAATGGCACTCACCAACTATCAATTTTCAAACTTCATTGTTAGCCACATATAGCTTTTTTAGTAACGAATTAATTAAAAATTATTAAATTATATTTCACTAAATCCTTGAGCTTTAAGGGTGGTGCAGTTAAAATTAGGTGCAGATTGGTTGTGTTGTTTTTTTGGTTAGTGATCATAAACGGAAAATAGCTTCACCTTCTATATAATAGCATAGATTTTCATTTATAATATTGTATTTTTAAAATTGATAAAATAAATTGACCAACCTTAACTATTGTTTTAAATTATATTTTTGTCTTGGATTGGTTAGGTTTTATTTATAAATGAAAATAAATAGTTCACAATTTCATAACCTATGAAAATTTTAGGCTTGTAATATTATCTAATAAAACCTGTACCACTTACAACCCATGAAGAGTCTCGGGTTCAGTACTTAGGTAAGGTTGTTTGTGTTAGGGTTGTGTTTCTGAGCCAACGGTTGTGAAAGGAGGTGATTTGGCTATAATTCACGTTCAACCGCCAGGTTTTTCCCCCATTAAGGGTACCCACTTTTTATGAGGCTGGGTGTGCCCCAGGATGGTCTCCCAACCTCGAATCCGATCCACAATGGAACTGACAGAATATAAATTTTCTGCCGTCAGTCAGACTCGAACTTGGGCCTGGGAGCATGGTAGTGAAGCACCTTACCCACTCAGCTACTGCGCCTCCATATCTAATAATACTTGTGAAAATAAATCAGTTGTTAAATTTATGCTATTAGAATAGATCAACAAAAAAATTGGAAATCATGGCAATATAGAGAAACTACCTATGAAAAATATAGTCCTGACAATTGATATAAACAATTAATAATTTAAAATATTCAAAGATGTTGATTTCTCATTCTTATTACTAAAAAAATCTTAGTTTATTCTCCTGGACATTTTGTTATCCTGATTAAACTTTATCCTAATTTGCATTAAATAATTATTTAAAAAAATTAGAATAAAGGTTTGGTCCTGGGATCCGTGGTGGAAGCCTATTTCTTCATCTTTAAAGTCTCTTCTAAAGGTAGTCCATTGAGTATACCAAAACATGTTCACTTTTTAAGTCTTTGTTTCCCTTTTCACTTTATACCCAAAATGTCCATGATTGTTCCTTAAAAGAGAGATAAAGAGTTCACATTGGCAGGGCTGCTCGTTAACTGTTTTTCATTTGGTATGTAAAACAATGAATGGTTGCCTTCCATCCCATTCAATAAGCAGTATCAGATTGTAGGTTATATTTCTTATTTTCATCTATTATTAATGTTTATTTTTAAAAAATGTGAAAATATCTCAATGAAAGAATTAGAGTTTAATTTTTTGTATAATTACTTTTGTACCAAATTTTATTTAACACTTTGTATGTACATAGTTAGTTCAAGTTATTGAATTTAAGACATAATAGAAATTTTGTTTTAATTTTATCAATCTTTTATAAGCAGATGATGGCAGATTTCCTTGCCCTGATTGCGGCCGAAGATACACCCATTTCCAAAGTGTTGTTCGACATCAGAGGTATGAGTGTGGTAAGGATCCTCAGTTCAAGTGTCCTTATTGTAGCTACAGTTCCAAGCGGAAATGCAATCTTAAAGTACATTTAGGAAGTAAACATATAGATTCCTTTTGAGAACTTTTTTAAGTATATCTGTGATTGTGTCATTATTTTAGTAATCATTTCTTGTTGTTGCTATTTTTATTGTTTAAATGTTTTGTTATATTTATTTATATTTATATGTATTATAAATTATAATTTGTAGAAAAAATATGTACTTTTTTTAAATGTTGCAAAATTGATTTTAAGTTTCATATATAAATAAAAAAATTCTTTATTTACTTTTATTTTACTTTTTTAATAAAAAGACCTTCCTTGCTTTTTATTTGTTTCATTGTATAAATAGTTTGTGTACAATAGAAGTCAATGAATACTATTCTTTTGGAATCTAGAGAAAATTAAAATTAATTGTTTCATATTTTTAAAAAAAATTTCTGAAATTTACAATTGTATAACTATATACATGTACAGTAACATATATTTATGGCATAATAGAAAAAATGCACATATACTGGCTGAATGATCGTACCAGTAGTATACAATCACTGTTGTCCAATTTTGTTTTTTATAAGTAATGCTGATACATTTTACCACTTTGTTGGAACCATGTTTGTAACAGTACTAACAGTACAATTTCCCTTGTGAATTTTGGGAGCAGCAATTATAGTATTTAAGATGGTATGAGGGAGGTGTGAGGGGTGCTGAAGTAGATAATAATTTTATAATAATAATAATAATTTTATTATTATATCAGACGAGGATTGACCCTAGGATCGCAAAAACTTCCTGGGGCATACTCAGTAGTAAAGTAGTTACTCTCAATGGGGGGAAAAAATCTGGCAGTTGAGAGTGATTCTGATCCCATAATTTTTCTTTTTTTTAGATCATATTGAGTTAATAATGGAAGGATACTAATCAGCAACATGAGATATATTAAGATCCATTATGAATAATTATTACGGGCATTGAGGATTTTTTATTGCAAGGATTGAATAAGGAGGAATTAATGTTTTTGGTAGCTCAAATTTGTATGTTCGAATAGGTCTGATTATATTCATGTTAATAAGCCTTTTCTTCAAAAGCTGCAGAAAATTTGTCTTTGACAACTGTTGGCCCTCTGACCTATATATTCTAAATGTGAAAATATAAATTATTGTCAACGGAGGCTACTTTAGACAAAAGCACATATAAAACAAAAATCCTTCAGGCAGACTCAATTTGTAAGCTAGCATCCTCTGGTTTGTTCTAAGCATTTAAGGGTTACACATAGAATGTGCTGTGATTGGGATAAGAGCATATGTTGGCTGTCTTTGGCCGCTGTAAGCCTTTTTACAGTATCAGTGTTAACAGGTGTTTACTTATCCAAACCTCATCAAGTATTGTTTTGTATGAGTAATACATTGATCACCAATCTATTTAGCAATATATTCTTTTTTGCTTCATGTCTCTTACTCATTTCTTTAATTTTATATCTTTTATTTGACAAAATATAAAAGACTCTAAAAAAAAGTTTAAAACTTAAATTTGATTATTTAAAGGGTTAAATTGAAGAAGAATTCAAGAAAAGTGTTTGAGGCAAAAATTAGGCTTAAAGAAGGGAATACTTTGAACAAGAGAAAAATGATTCCCCCCTCCCTCGTATTGAAGATAACTGAATCACTCATACAGGAATTTGAAGCTGAGTTATGTAGCAGGCTAATATCACATTTTACCAACACAAAAAAAAAACTTCATCTCTGATAGATTTACATTACTCTATTCAGTTCAGTTAATTCTCCCAAAAGTTGCAAAATTTGACTAGTATGTTCAATGTGAAGCCACTGTTTGTGCTGGCCAGAGGGTAATTTAATATTTTATCTATTTTTTAAAGGTTCTGATGTATTATATGTATATAATTTTTATTTTTAAATTACAAATGAGAAAAGAGGCTTCCAAAAAACATCAAATGGGACCATAATTTTATGCTTCACAAGTTGTTTTTTTTTTTTTTTTTTTTTTTTTTTTTTTTTCATGATTTCTTTATTTCTCTAGTTCCTTTGAATTCAATAAAATATACTGATACTCTTATCTTTTTTAATTATTAGTCTTCTGAAGCTTTTACTAATGAAAAAATTATACTGATAGATATTATGTCCAATATTATTTTCAGCAAATCTTCTGAAAAAATTCCAATGCTCAACATGCAGCCGCCAATACTCACACATCGCTGGTCTACAGCAGCACCTGAAGTATGAGTGTGGGAAAGAACCACAATTTTTTTGCCCTCATTGTCCTTATAAATCCAAACAGAAATCTAATATGAAGAGACATATATCCATAAGGCACATTCCTATTATTAGTATGTAATTCTTTTTGAAGAAAGCCATTATGAATACCATGATGAAACTGTTATTTTTACATTCTTTGAACTGTAAATGAATTTGGTGAGATATGAACCAATAGTGATCCTTTATATGTTTATAGTGATAATAATACATAATATTTCTTTCTTTAAAAAAAAAAATTAGTTTTTTTTTTTTAATATTTTGTTGAAATAAATATGTAACACAAAGCTGAATTGGTTAAGGAAATAAATAAAAATTGTATTAATTTTTTTTTCTTTTTTTCATTCTGTTTTTACTGTAAAAGAGTTGGATTTATAATCTCAGTAGGAAATGATCTTGATTTTAATAAAACATTTGGAATTCTGGTTATGAATGTTTTAAATAAGCAAATACCTATTTCCCTTATGTTTTTTAAAGTTTTGTTTTGTTTTCCCATATCTGGATATTATTACATTACCTTAGGTAATGTTTCATTCCATTTTTATCTATTTTATTTTTTTATTCTTTACAGTAGATAATGACATCATAAAAATAATTTCTAAGGGATCAGTTGAAGTAATAAAATTCACACACCCTCAACCAACACTATTGATTTAAACTAAAATTGTAAAGAATAATAACTAAAAAGTCAAAGAATTCCTCATAGAACAGCTAGAATATTAAGTATATTCAAGGGACTGTGTTTTCAAGGAAGCCTGATCACTTTTTTAACATTAATGATAATGTAGGTATATATTTTGCAATAAATTAATACAATTCACTCATTCTTATATTTTACAGATCCTGGATCGAAAAAGTTTATATGTATTGGCTGCAATCACCAATATTCACATCTGAGGGGTCTCAAAAGGCATCAAAAATACGAATGTGGAAAAGAGCCTACATTCCAATGTCCTCATTGTCCTTACAGAGCTAAGCTGAAATGCAATTTGAAAGCCCATATTGGTTTCAAACACTTCACACTCCCTTTTAATTTAACTTAATAGGATGACTTGTGTACATAGATAGCATCTCAATGAGCGCATTTAAAGAAAAACTTTTTTCTTTTATATAGTTATTATTTTGAAATATTTTTGTTAAATAAAGTTTACATAATAATTTTGTTTTTATTCTCTGCCCACTTTTTTTTTTAATTTTATTTTTTTATTTTTTGTTTGTTGTTTTATTTCTAGAAAAAATAATAAATATTTGAGTACCAAGAAAAATATGTTTTGTATGGTGGAGGCACTGTTAGTAAAGAGCTTTGCTAAGTTTAAAGGTGAAGATTTTTCTATTGAATAATAAAGAATATCATTGATATTAGGATAGCACCAACCCAAAGCCTTACATAAAATGATTGAGTGTGACTTAGGCTAGAGGATTACTTACCATGTTGCTGGTGTGTTCTGTAGTTAGCCAGGGTATGTTAGCCATTCTAGATAAATTGTTGCTATGCTTCTTAATTTGGGTTTTAGTTGACTAAAACTGTTTCCGATTTACTTAACCTGCCTAAATGTTTTTTAATATGAAGGTCTTATGTTTCTACTGTGAAACGGCATAATTTATTACTGTTGGATTAGTTGTATACAACTTCATAATATAATTGGTACAAAACAATCTTGACATTGAAATTTTTGGGTCATCTGACTAAATAAAAATACATGATGAAATTTTCTAGTTTTAACAAAGGTTATAGAGTGAAATAGGACCTATGCTACTAAAAATTCCTTTTTGTAATAATTCAGCAGTCAGAATTGTTTGGAGAACAGAAAAACAACCACAAAAAATTTAATACCACCTCTTATTTAAAGTCTGTAATAAAATTTTTATGTTTATGGCTGTTGAACCAAATGTTTGTTATATGAAAATTAATAAAAATGAAACTATCCTTAGAGATAAATAAATACAATTCACTGATTCTTGTATTTTACAGATCATGGAATAAAAAAGTTTACATGTATTGGCTGCAATCGACGATACTGTCATCTGAGGGGTCTTCAACAGCATCAAAAATATGAATGTGGAAAAGAGCCAACATTCCGATGTCCTCATTGTCCATACAAGGCAAAGCTGAAATGCAATTTGAAAGCCCATATTGGTCTCAGACATTTTACTTTTACTTTAACTTAACGGGGTTACTTGTGCACATTACTTCTTTATAAGAGCTTTAAAAGATAAAAAGAAACACTTGAGTATATATATTGACCGCACCCTGAACTATCTTCTCCACTATTTATAAACCTTCCCGATTGGTAGAAAAAGATGAAACTATTGGACTTTTTTTTTATCAGATTAAATTTTGAAACTATTTCTGTAAAAATAAAACATACCTACATAATATTTTTTATTTTTTTTTAATGATATGCACCCTTTTTTAATTTTTTTTTTTATTTTTCCAAAGAAGTTTAAAATATTAATTTTAGTTCATTACTGTAAATCAGTATTTATTTTAAAGTTTTTTCATGTTTAATAGTTTCCGACCAATAAATAAACTTATTAGATTCTGAAATGTTTCATATAATCTTAATTTAAACCTAAGTAATTACAATCACAGAATCTACTCCTTATTCTTTGCAACATTATCACTGATGGGAAGTTAAAATGAAAAAAAATGTTTAAATTGTTTCTGTTCTCAAAAATAATCAATCAGGTAATATAATTGCTAACAGAAAAATGATTTTTTTTTTTTATTTTTTATTTATATAGCCAATACTTCAAAAGGAATACTAGCTAAAACATTATGATGAGAAAGGCAAATAAAAAAATAAAAAGTGAAAAGTTGTATGATATGGGCATGATACAACAAATTCCACATGTGGTTAGATAATATTCCAGTCAGAACCATTTCAACAACACAAAATGAGAAACAAAAAAATTAAACAACTTAACATTTTGTTTATGATATGAGAATGTAATTAAAATTGAATTGAAACATGTGATTATATAACCAACCTTATATAATTTTGATGAATTTAAATTTATAATAGTAAAATTGTATTCTTTATTATTGATTATTGTTTTAATATTTAACTTGCATATTTTCAGTACTGACGTTTAAAAAGTTTGAGTGCACTGGCTGTAGTCGAAGTTATACATACAGGCGTAACCTTCAGCATCATATAAAAAATGAGTGTGGAAAGGAACCCCAGTTTCCTTGTCTCCAGTGCTCATATAAAGCCAAGCATAAGAGCAATCTTAAAAAACATGTAATTCTTAAGCATTATGGTGTCAATATTACATTTCAATAAATTATGATCCTCAGTAAAAAAGCATTTTTTATTTTTATTTGACAAATGGAGTTAATTTTGTTATTTCTCTATTTTCTGCTAACTTAAAAAATGTTACCTGTTCAATGAAATAAGATATGACAATGACATAACTAAAATCATAAAAGCATATTTTTGTATACTTGTTATTGTATTATTTAACGATAGTTCTTCCTTATTACTTTTTTTGATATACTTTTGTTCATGATTACAAAACATACCACATTTTTTTTTTTTTTAGTTCTGAAGAAGTTTCTTTTATACTTTTGTTCATGATTACAAAACATACCACATTTTTTTTTTTTTTTAGTTCTGAAGAAGTTTCGGTGTTCTGATGTGGTCAGTTATTCATATATAAAAAATAAATAAATTCATATATAAAAAAAATAAATTCATATATAAAATAAAAATAAATTCATATATAAAAAATCCAGCGACATAAAAAATATGAATGTGGGAAGGAACCACAGTTTGCTTGTCCTCGGTGCTCTTATAAAGCCAAACATAAGAGGAATCCTGAGAAACACATAGTTATTAAGTACTATAGTTTGAATTTCTAATTTAAATGATTTTTTATAATAATTTCAGAATTTTTTTTTATTTTTTCTTCAATTGGCATTCACAAAAGTCCTATGGTTTCGGAGACTTTTCTGCACATTGAAATTGAAAAAAAAAAATTCTCTGAATAACTTTTTGATTTTCTCTCTTTATTTATTTTATTTTTTTCTAACAACTTTTACTCATTTGTTCATTTTATTGTATTTTAAAATTTTAAGTAAAAATGATGCTTATTCAATTAAATATAATGTATTGCTCTGTTAAGATTAAAAGTTGTCTTACTTGATGATCTTTGTATAGTTAATGTGATAGTTTTTGTATTGTGAAAATATGTTGTTTCATTTACAATGTGTATATACAGGGTGAGTACATCTTAGTGTAAAAAAAAAATGGGTGAAACTAGATCAAAAATGTAGAAAAATTCCGCAGACCCCACCTTTCTATTCCAATCCGTTGCCGATATACGATAAATCAAAAGACTTTTTTGAGAAAACCACAGTTTTTACCATAAAAGCTGTAATATCTCCATTTTGTTTAAATATTTTTCAAACTGACCACATTTTCGGATTTAGCATTAAATTTCCTATAAGCATACGATACATGTAACCTTGATTTTTATAAACTTGGAATCTAAAAAACAGCTTGATCTTCACCTTATTTAGGGAAGTTACAATGTCTTATATTACTTCAATGCTCACCGTTTTTCGATAAAACTATCCACATAACTGCAGATCTCTGAAAAACTTGCAAATTTAATTAGTTTTTGAATGATATGTTGAATGTAATGATTGTGTTTCGATTTCATGAAGAAATTTACTTTTAAAACCGAAAAAACATGTTGTTCTCATTTGGCATTCAAATCAGTTATTTGTGTAAATAAAACATTATGATAATCCCTTAAAGGAAATGTACATTTTAAACAAAATAAACTCTTCATTGTAATAAATAGCAAAGAAAAAAAATTATTGTTTAATAGAAAATAAAGGAAAACGGTCAATAAAGCGACAGCAGATCAAAGGTATCCTATTTTATTACAACAACATCAACAACAATGGCGATATGGTCCATGCAGAACCTTGGCCTCTTCCACGATTCTCCTCCATTTGTTTCTGTCACCAGCTGCTCTCCTCTAATACCTCACACCAAGTGTCTTTAGGTCTGCCTCAACATCTTCCCTCCAGCGCAATCTAGGCCTTCCTCTTTCTCTCTTGCCTCCTTCGGGACGCCCATTCAGCATGATTTTTGGCATTCTGTTGGAGCTCATTCTCTGAACATGGCCCAGCCATCTTAATCTCCTTTGCTTTATTCTAGCAACCAAATCTGGAACTTTGTGCAGTTCCCTTAGTTCCTGGTTGCTTTTTATTCTCCATATATTTCCATCTTTAGTAGGGCCGTATATCCTCCTCAAAATTTTTCTTTGCAGTGAGCGTCCAGGTTTCACTCCCATACAATACGACTGGTTTAAGGATGGTTTGGTAAACCCTTATTTTCAAATTTTTAGGGAGCATTTTTTTGCTTATTATTTTGCTGAGGGCCCAATAACATCTATTACCAGCCTTTAATCTTTCTTTTATTTCATCATCTACTTCATTTCTTGAAGTAATGACGCTACCTAGGTACTTAAATTTTTTAACACTTTCGAAGTTGTTATTACATTTATATGTTATTACATTTATTATTATTATTTAGGATTTATTTTATTAGATTTTCAATGTAAGGTTTAAAACCAAATGATAAAGAACATAGACCTCAATTTTGCCGTTAGCTTCTGAATGCAGAGGATATTGAAGAATACCACTTTTTGAAGCGAATTTTATGGATAGATGAGTGTTTTTACAGGGAAGGCATTTATACCTTTCCATGAGGGGTATCGTTGGTTTATTCATCTTTGTATTGCTGTGGAATAGTGTTGGAAAATCATAGTTGGCCCAACAGTTTGAATGATGAGAATTACTAAGATTTGTTACAAAATATTCTACCAGAGTTTCATCACAGTTTTCCACCTGAAGTTCGGCAAAAAATGATTTTCCACCACCATAGTGCTCCTCCACATTGTTCGAAAGCAATACCAACTATATACTTGGATAGGTAGAAATGCTATCCCATGTAAAAACAGATTCATCTGCCCATAAAATTCACTTCATATTCTTCAATATCCTCTGCATTCAGAAGCTAATGGTAAAATTGAGGTCTATATTCTTTATCATTTAGTTTTAAACCTTACATTGAAAATCTAATAAAATAAATCCTAAATAATAACAATAAATAAATAAATGTAATAAAATAGGATCCTTTGATCTGGTGTCGCTTTATTGACCGTTTTCCTTTATATACTATTAAACAATTATGTTTAAAATGCACATTTCCATAAAGGGATTATCATAATGTTTTATTTACACAAATAACTGATTTGAATGCCAAATGAGAACAACATGTTTTTTCGGTTTTAAAAGTAAATTTCTCCATGAACTCGAAACAGAATCATTACTTTTTACATATCATTCGAAATCTTATTAAATTTGCAAGTTTTTGTAAGATTTATGGTTTTCTATATAGTTTTTTCGAAAAACGGTGGGCATTGAAGTAATATAAGACATTGTAACTTCCCTAAATAAGGTGAAGATCAAGCTGTTTTTTGGATTCCATGTTTATAAAATTCAAGGTTACATGTACTCTATGCTTATAGGAAATTTCATGCTAAATCCGAAAATGTGGTCAAAGTTTGAAAAATATTTAAACAAAATGGAGATATTACCGCTTTTATAGCAAAAACCGTGGTTTCCTCAAAAAAGTCTTTGATTTATCGTACATCTGCTACGGATTGGAATAGAAAGCTGAGGTCTGGTGTGCGGCATTTTTCTACATTTATGATCTAGTTTCACCCAATTTTTTTTTTACACTAAGTGGTATTCACCCTGTGTGTATATATATTCTCATGATTGAGCGTATTATATTATTTATTTACTTATTTTTTTTAGTTAAGAATATGAAGAAATTTCAATGTTGCAACTGTGGTCGGTGGTATTCTTACATGAAAACTCTTCAGCAACATAAAAAATATGAATTTGCCATCATTGCTCTCATAAATCCAAACACAAGAGAAATCTCAAGAAGCCCATAGTTCTTAAGCATTATGGTTTGAATGTTGATTTAAATGAATTTTGATCAAAGTTCAGAAGTATCATTACTTCTTGTAAAGTTTTTCCTGTTTTAAAAAAACTTTTTTTTTCTCTCTGTAATTAACATTCAGAAAAGTTCTGTTAGATTTTGGAAACAGGACTTCTCTGAATATTGAAAAATAATTTTTTCCTCTGAATCAGGTTTTATTTCCTCATTTTATTTTAATGTTCCTTTATTAACAACTGTTATAGAGCTAATCATGTTACTGTATTTCAAAGACTTAAGAAAAACTGTTGTTTTACCAATTTGATTAAATGTATTGTCTGTCAAAATTAAAAGTTTTCTTACGAAAACATCTTTTTATGTTTGTTATTGGGATTATTTTTTCATTAAAGAATTATATTCTAATTCCGAAATTTTTTAAATATATTTTATCTATAAAGTTTATGCATGATTTAAGAATATTGTTTCCTTTTTTTTTTTTTAGTTCCACAAATGAAGAAGTTTCAATGTTCCGACTGTGGTCGTTGGTATAGTTACTTGAAAAATCTTCAGCAACATAAAAAATATGAATGTGGGAAGGAACCTCAGTTTGCATGCCCTCATTGCTCTCATAAATCCAAACACAAGAGAAATCTCAAGAAGCACATAGTTCTTAAGCATTATGGTTTAAATGTTGATTTAAATGAATTTTGATCAGAGTTCAGAAGTATCATCACTTCTTGTAAAGTTTTTCCTGTTTTAAATAAACTTTTTTTTTCTCTCTGTAATTAACATTCAGAAAAGTTCTGTTAGATTTTGGAAACAGGACTTCTCTGAATATTGAAAAATAATTTTTTCCTCTGAATCAGGTTTTATTTCCTCATTTTATTTTAATGTTCCTTTATTAACAACTGTTATAGAGCTGATCATGTTACTGTATTTCAAAGATTTAAGAACAACTGTTGTATTATCAATAATTAAATTATTTAATCAATAATTAAATGTATTGTTCTGTCAAATTAAAAGTTTTCTTTCTAAAAGATCTTTTTATATTTTTTATTGTGATTCTTTTTTCATTAAAGAACTATATTCAAATTCCGATAATTTTTTAATGTATTTTATCAATAAAGTTCTGTGCATGTTTAAGAATATTGTTTCTTTTTTTTTTTTAGTTCCACAAATGAAGAAGTTTCAATGTTCTGACTGTGGTCGGTGGTATAGTTACTTGAATAGTCTTCAACAACATAAAAAATATGAATGTGGGAAGGAACCTCAGTTTGCATGCCCTCATTGCTCTCATAAATCCAAACACAAGAGAAATCTCAAGAAGCACATAGTTCTTAAGCATTATGGTTTGAATGTTGATTTAAATGAATTTTGATCAAAGTTCAGAAGTATCATTACTTCTTGTAAAGTTTTTCCTGTTTTAAATAAACTTTTTTTTTCTCTCTGTAATTAACATTCAGAAAAGTTCTGTTAGATTTTGGAAACAGGACTTATCTGAATATTGAAAAATAATTTTTTCCTCTGAATCAGGTTTTATTTTCTCATTTTATTTTAATGTTCCTTTATTAACAACTATTATAGAGCTGATAGTGTTACTGTATTTCAAAGACTTAAGAAAAACTGTTGTTTTACCAATTTTATTAAATGTATTGTTCTGTCAAAATTAAATGTTTTCTTACCAAAAGATCTTTTTATATTTTTTATTGTGATTCTTTTTTCATTAAAGAACTATATTCAAATTCCGATAATTTTTTAATGTATTTTATCAATAAAGTTCTGTGCATGTTTAAGAATATTGTTTCCTTTTTTTTTTTTTTTTTTTTAGTTCCACAAATGAAGAAGTTTCAATGCTCCGACTGTGGTTTGTGGTATAGTTACTTGAATAGTCTTCAAAACATAAAAAATATGAATGTGGGAAGGAACCTCAGTTTGCATGCCCTCATTGCTCTCATAAAGCCAAACACAAGAGAAATCTCAAGAAGCACATAGTTCTTAAGCATTATGGCTTGAATGTTGATTTAAATAAATTTTGATCAGAGGTCAGAAGCATCATAACTTTTTGTAAAGGTTTTCCTGTTTTAAATAAACCTTTTTT
>RCWM02000607.1:0-105000 GCA_003667255.2 Euschistus heros | reverse complement strand
CCTCATATTTGTTAATTTTTAAATTTCACTGGTATCCACATGTCACACCACATGTTTATAGCTTTTTTAATGACAATTTAATTGAAAATAAGTAAATTTTACTATACATTTCTAGCTCTATATTACACCATACCTCTGTAACCTCTCCCGAACGGTGCTCGCCACCCATTATCAAACTTCACTGTGGTCCATATATTTATCGCTTATTTATAAAATTTTAATTGAAAATCTGTAAATTTTATTATTTCTAAACCTTCCTTGAACTATCGAGAGGATGTAGGTAAAGTTTGGTCCAGATTGGTTCATTAGTTTTTCCGGTTAATGATCACAAATGAAAATTGGCTTATTCTTTTATAGAATAGTATAGATAATCAGTATGAAAGTGTTCAATAAATCCTAAAAAAAAAAAATATTTTAAACAATTTTCAATGGATGTTTATAATTGTTCAACATAATCTTTTAGCGCTGTATACTCTGTAAGTTAAGAAGGACTTCGCATAGTCTCTAAAATTGCTAACTATTTGAGTGATGATCTTGTTTGAAATAACATACTTAATTTTTTCAAGTTGGTAAGTAAAAGAAGTCACTGGTGGCCAAATCTGATGAATATGTTGGAAAATTTTTGAATAAAATATTTTATTTTGAATAAGATAGTATTTTCAAGAAATTTAATATTGATTTTATTGTAATCTATTACGGCATTTAAAATGCAGTAATATTTTACTATATTTTATATAGTTTTAAACTTATTTATTATTTTTTAAATTGTCTTTATATACTTTTTTTAATACTATTTTGCTTTTACAAACCGTATGTCTTATGATTCTCTCTATTGTCTACACATTGTTTCAAATCAGTTCCCCTTACCTGATTGATACTCATGCAAATCCTCATGTATACATACTTGGTATTCAATCAAAGCATCCCTAATTATAAGTTATATAACTGCCAGTTTTCAATGACTTAACATGCTATTCACCAATTCCTAATTTGTTTACAGCTTCATTTGATACAAAAAAGTTCGAGTGCCCTGATTGTGGTCGCCGTTACTCCCATTTGCAGAGTGTTGCTCAACATAGAAAATATGAATGTGGAAAAGAACCTCAATTCCCCTGCCCACATTGTGACTACAAAGCAAAACTCAAGTTCAACCTTAAAAGACATTTAATAACTCGGCATTTGGAATGTTTGAGTAATTCTAACACTATTCTATGAACACTTGTATTCATTAATTATTGTGCTTATTAGTAAAGATATTTAAAAAAAAAAATTTCCAAAATTATTTATTTTAAATTAATATTATTCGCTAAGATTTTCTTTAGTCGACTGTAATGACTATATTTTATACCTTGAAATTTTATAATGAATTTGTTTATGATTTTATTGTTTGAAATATTTTATAATTATTTCCTTCTTCCAAACATAAAATTAATTTTTTTTTCTTCCATTTTAACACCTTGACTGTCAACAAGAAAACTAGTAGTTGGTGTTCACACAGATTTGATGAGTATTTAGTTTTTTTTTTGTCATAATACACTTAGTATGATTAAATTAAAATATTTTACCAGAATGGTTTATTATTTTCTCAGAATAGTGAAAACTACAATGACAGTCAAAGCGTTAATCAATCTTGGGATGTATTTTAACATGTGCATTCAATTATTTTTATATCCTTTAAAATAAAAATATTTTGTAGCTGTATAATCTGATTTTCAATTAGAAATTTTTTTTTGAATTTATTATATTTTCTTCCCATACTTCCCTGATAAAAATTTCATTTATGCATACCTATTTTTATATTTTGCATTATTGCATAATTTATTTATAAAGTCCTTATATTGTGCTGTTATTATTGTTTGAGTTGGGCAAAATTTAATCATAGCTATTTAACAGCTAATATCTTGGAATCAATCACCTAATGTAATAATGATTAAATTGTTCAGTCAAATAATCTTTAGTTGATTATAAAACAAATGAAAGATTTAATCATCATTAAATTTCATAATTGATTCCAGGAAATTAATTGTCAAATATCTATGATTAAATTTTACCCAACTCTGTTAATATATGAATGAAAGAATAATATAAATTGGATTTAACTTGAATACTTAATGTCCAGTGGCAAAATAATTATATCATATTCACTTCTCCATTTTTAGTCTATCTATTTCTTCTTTTAATGCTGATTAATGAAAGTGATGAAAACAGTTTTACATGTTTAAAAAATTATATTTTAAAAGAATAAATTAAAAACAAAAAAAAGGGTGTTATACCTTTGATTAACATATTTTATACCATGAATTTTATATCAATTTATAATACAGACAGAAATTTAATGTTCATCAGAGATTGCAAATGAAATCCCTAAAAATACTTTAAACATTGTAAATCATAATAAAGCTTGGGTGCAAAAAAGGCTCATGGATCCTGTTTGTATTTTCTTCATTTGGCTGAAGGCCATTGTGTCCTAGTACTATTTACCAACCTCACCTAGGAAGATTGAATAGATTGTAAATTGTTTGATGAGTCCATCACTTCATAGATCCCTTATATTCCAAAATAAATTGTTTTGAAAATTTTTCCTACTTGACAGTGTTTTCATGTTTTTATTCTCTTCTTGGTAAAATCTTTTATAGTCAATGTATTTTTTCTCTTACTTTTAAATGAATTATTTTTTAAATGTTTAATGTTATTATAAAATATTTTACCTGTTTTAATTATTTCTGTAAGTTCTGGTATAAGAACTTATTTAGTTTAATGCACATATATATATATTTAATACACCTAATTTTATTAAGTGAATGCTAGGAATTTTAACTGATATTTAAACATGAGAAAGAGAATACTTGCCGAATAGCTTTCTGTATGTAAGGATCTAGGTTGACATCTTTCACAATTGGAAGTTGCCCCATTATTCCTCTTGAGTAGGGAAATTATAATTTCAATTTCATACTTTATTGCAGTTTAGAAAATTCTATGTTACCTGCACCCTTAATATGAAAAATTTTGTTACTATAGTCAATTTGAAATTTGAGAATATTGGATTAGTAAAATGAAATTTTGTTATAGGAAAATTACAGAGAAGAGAACAATAATTCTATATATTTTTTTTAAATTTGATGATGACAAGAATTTCAATTTTTATTAATAGTACCATCGAGTCAAAAAGAATTTTTTCTTTTCTTATATTTCTGTACTCATTTGTATCAATTTTTCTTTATTTGATTTTTTTTTTTTTTTTTTTTTTTTCATTTTAATTAGCTTCTTGAGATATTATTTTAAGTCTCATTGTATTCATTGTCTTATTAAAAGTCTATTTATGTGTTTCAGTGAATAGAGGTGAATAATAAAACTATTTCCAATCTTCATTCCAGTTTTTTAAGAGGACAAACACCAGTAAGTTGTGGATAACAACAATATTCTGGAACATTACTAAGCATCAAAAGTATAATTATAGAGAATATTCAAGGTTATCAATCCCCTCATTTTAACTACAAAATAAAAGAGGTGTATAATTTTAAATTGAATAAAATGAATAATCATGCAATTTTTAAGAATACTAGATACGTTCCAAACCTTCCAAAATTATATTTATCCTAAACATCTAACATCACCTGTTACCATTATAATTTGTTTAAAAAACCCACTGACTCCTATTTTATTTTCTTGAATATAAATTATAATGGTGTCTCTGAGAATCTTAAAATCGTCTTCCATCCATCAGATTCATATCTTGCTCATCGTAGATAAGTTTTGAAAGATAATTCCTTATCCAATGTTTGTCTATCATCTAAAATCCTTTGCTACTTCTTAATCTTAACTCCCTAATTACTACTATTGATGGGGTTTCTTTAGGCTTTTAATAGCTTTCCATCCTTATAATATAAAATACGAATAATTTCTTTCTTTTATTTTATTTATCTTTTTTGTACCTTATTGTTTTCTTATATTTGGAAAATAAATAAAGATTATTAGTGTTATTATTGACTTACTGACATTCTTTATTCCCATTATGATTGAAATGTTTAATTGGAATGATTTATAATATTAGTTAATTACTTCTTTACAATGTTTTCTAAAAATTATTACAGTGGATGGAGAGGGGAAGTTTACTTGTGAAACTTGTATCAGAAAGTACACATCTTTTGGAAGCTATATGAGGCATAAAAAGTATGAATGTGGAAAACAACCTCAGTTCCATTGTCCGCACTGCAATTATAAGGCAAAATTGAAACATAATCTTAAAGCTCATGTCATCAATAAACATATGGACCTGGTTTGATATGAAAACAGGGAATACAGGTAAGGATTATAATTTTTATTTTAACGGCTTTAAATATTTTTAAAATTGAAATTTAGAGCCTTATTTAGCTAAATACATTACTTTATTATGCTGAATATGTTGTTTGTGAGCTGATAATGACTTGCTGGGGGCTTTTGTTTATGTACCTAATTTTTACACTCCTATGCCCACTTCATGACTGAAGTTCAAAGTTTCATTCTTTTCACAGGCACTTAGAGGAATATAAGGAATCGTCTGGAAACAAATAGTGGGCATATAGATTTGAGTAAGTGTGCAGAGATAAGTTTCTGTTCCAGGACATCAGACATTTCAGTTGTATATTAATAATTTGATAAAATATGAAAAATCAAATTTTTCTCCACTGTCAATACATTTATGTAATGTACAAATGCTTATGCTTCAGGCACAGCTCTGATTATCAAAGTTCTGCCAATAACACATTTATATTAAATAAATAGGTAAAAGGGTTGGCAGAACCGAAGGCTTGTTGCTGACACCACCTTAAATCTTTGACCAAACACTGTCCTCCATCCCACCCCTTCAAATCCATATCCACCTCATCATCCCTGACACTATTCTCCAATCTATGTTTCGGTCTACCCCTCAGATATTCATCTAACATTTAAACACTGATCACCAATTTAGTTATTGTAGAATTATTCGTATAGAAAACTAATCAATTTGTATGCATAGTTCATTCTGATATTTAATGATATTATTAAAAAACAGTTCACTACTTTCTTACTAACTGTTCCCTTGTTTTCAGCTAATGAAAAAAAAAAATATCAATGCTCAGATTGTGGTCGCAGATATTCTCACCTTGCTGGGATTAGGCAGCATAAAAAATATGAGTGTGGCAAGTCACCGCAGTTTGCATGTCCTCATTGTAACTATAAAGCTAAACGCAAACATAACCTAAAGACTCATGTCATTTACAAGCATTTAGGGATTTGTTCCAATTTGAAAAATGATGAAATATTTTAGAGATCTTAGTACCAAAATATTATAGTAAGCAAACTCTCTCTTTTAGTCAGTGTCAGTGGATACACCCTTGGATACGAGGAAACAAAAAATAAAATTATCAATTAATCTGGAAAAAATGTATTTGTATATTATTTTTTTTTTCAGCTAAGTAAACAAAATAGACTAACTTATTTTGTAAAATAAAATTTAAATTATTGTAATTTGATTATCTCTACTTAAATTATATATGTAAATTGTCAAAAACTGCAAAATTTTATCAAAATATTTATCTTCAACAAGATCCTGATAAAACCCAAATCAATATGCTCAGAAAGCACCATACTCTAATTCAGTCCTCATTATTATATTACTGTTTAGAGGAAGATTTTACTGTTATCTTAACTAATATAGGATGAGAGGGTTTATTACAGATACATAGCTAAATTATCCTTTAAAATATTTTCAATTTTTGTATGATTTTAGTTATTATTTCTTTAACGTAATTTTTAATTTTAGCATTAAAATGTTTACCTTCTCCTTTCTCTTTCAATGAGTGGAATTGGAATGGGTTTATGTGTTTTGATAAGCCCTTTCCAAATATAATATAAGTATTTGAAAATATAATTGTAATTTTTTTATAGGACATGTTTCTTTTATATTTGTTTTTAATGTATTATAGTCAAACAAATAAAAAAAAAAAAAACTATGTTCACTTGTACTGTTCTTAATATAAAAATTTATTTAAAGTGTAATCCCTTGTTTATATTACATATGAGGTTTTTAATTATCCAAATAGTACATGTTAATAGATGTTATCAATAATTAGAATAACCATCCATGATAGTTGTAGTAATTAGTATGAGTATATTATAATTTATTTATAAGAACGCAAACCAGGTAAGTTTGTTTGTAAGTAATAATTTGTTTATTTTACCAGATTTTTACTACTAATGGTACTTTGGTGTTTTAAACTAATATGGTCAATCGTTGTTTTAGTTTTCGTTGATTCTATCTGCCCTGATGATGACCATCAAAGGTATGGACAAAACGTTAGAAATTTGTATTAAAATTTGGTTTGTTAATATCAAACAATACCTAAATGTTTTAGACCAATCCCTCTGAACATATTATATCCCTACTCTATATAATATTCATCCTGTCATTCATCAGCTGTTTAAATAAATGAATTTATGTATAATATTTAAGGGTTAAATGAACCAGTATTAATCCCACTTGACCAATTATTATTTAACATTGTGCATTTCCTCACTATTTGTTATAGATCCAGTAATGTACCAGAGAAACAAATTGAATTCTACATTTTTGTTCTCTTTTTTGATTATTTACCATATTCAAATATTACCCTTGTAGAACTCTGTTCTTTAATGAAATAACCATTCAAATCCTTCTTCTCTTTAAGAAATTCATTATCTCAAACTTCTCATTAACACGTGTATTGCTTCACAAAATTCTGGCTATCAAAATTCTTGGAAGAATCCTTCATTAAACTCTCTCTGGTTAGTATTCTGTTGCAGTCCTTGATCTTATTGGCTCTACCTAAAATATCATACTAATTCCAATCTGATAGTTATCAAAATTATATCCATCTCAAGACTCCTAGATTACTCCTGGGAGTAATCTATACCATCCTCCTTACTTGTGTTTCTTATAAAATAATAGAAATTCATTCAACCTTCAAAAATCTTTGAATTATTTTTGACCAATGTATTTCCTAGAAAAATATTTATTTATTTTAAGATAAAACAGATTTATTCAAAATATGCAACATCACCTGTTTCCATTAAAATCTGTTAAAAATCCCACTGACTCCTATTTAATTTTCTTGATTATAAATTATGGAGGTGCCTCTGAGAATCCTAAAATCATCTTTCACTCATCAGATCTATATCTTACATTAGATGTTTTCTTTTAAGTAATTTATTTTTACTGAAGCACCAGTTTTTTAATATTAATATTTTTAGAAAGATGCATCTCCGCAAAATAAATAAAGATGATTATTGTCATTATTGATTTATTGACTTTCTTGACTCCCATTTTGAAAAAGAAGCAGTTCGTAGATTCCATTGTTTGAGGGAATGATTTATAATATTAGTTAATTACTTCATTACAATGTTTCCTAAAACTTATTACAGTGGATGGAGAGGGGAAGTTTACTTGTGAAACTTGTATCAGAAAGTACACATCTCTTGGAAACTATATGAGGCATAAAAAGTATGAATGTGGAAAACTCCCTCAGTTTCAATGTCCGCACTGCAATTATAAGGCAAAATTGAAACATAATCTTAAAGCTCATGTGATCAACAAGCATTTGAACCTGGTTTGATATGAAAACAAGGAATATAGGTAAAGTTTATGATTTTTATTTTAATGGCATATAAGGAGGACTGCAAATATATTTTTAAAATTGAAATTTAGAGCCATATTTACTTTTCACTCTCACTAGTGAGATGATTCTTCATTTTTTACTAATTAATTAAAATATATTTTGTGGTTCCTGGAAGAAGACAATATATTAAATTATTCAGGTTTTTAAATTAATTAAATTTAATTATTTTAAAATTATTCATTTAGAAAACTAATAATGTTTTGTGAATATCTAAGGATATTATTGAAAAACAGATCATTACTTTCTTACTAATTGTTCACTTGTTTTCAGCTGATGAAAATAAAAGATATCAATGCTCAGATTGTGGTCGCAGATATTCTCACCTAGCTGGGATTAGGCAGCATAGAAAATATGAATGTGGCAAGTCACCGCAGTTTGAGTGTCCACATTGTAACTATAAAGCTAAACTCAAACACAACCTTAAGTCTCATCTTATCAACAAGCATTTTGATATTTGTTCCAAGTTGAAAAGTTATTAAATATTTTAGAGATCTTAGTACTAAAATATTATAGTAAACGAGCTCTCTCTTTTAGTCAGTGTCAGTGTATACATCACTGGATACGAGGAAACAACAAATTTAAATCATCAGTTAATCTGAAAAAATATATGTGTATGTTATTTTTGATGTTCTTTATTCATCTAAGAAAAGAAGATAGACTATCTTATTTGTAAAGTGTATTAAAATGCAATTTAAATAATTGTAATATGATTTTCTCTTTTTAGAAAATATATAAATAATTGAAAATAACTGTAAACTTTCATCAAAATATTTATCTTCAACAAATCCTGATAACACCCAAATCAATATGATTAGAAAGCACTATCCTCCTTAACTCGATTTAGTCATTATTAAATTTCTGTTTAGAAGATTTTACTGCTATCTTAACTAATAAATGATAAGAGAGTTTACTATAGATACATAACTAAATTATCCTTCAAAATATTTTCAATTTCTGTATACTTTTCAGGATTAACCAAATATAGAATCCAAACCTAAAATTTTAGTTATTATTTCTTCAACATTATTTTTAAATTTAACTTTAAAATGTTTATATTTTATAAATATGTATATATATAAATATAGTTAAGTTTGTTTGTAAGTACATAATAATTTGGTTATTTTACCAGTTTTATACTACTAGTATTTTGGTGTTATAATAAAATGGTATAATATAGTGTTATACCTAATATTGTCAATTGATGTTTTAATTTTCCTTAATCCTGGAATCGGATTTATCCCAGAAACATTTGGGTAGCTGTCCAGTCTTTAGCCTCTTAGCTACATCAGCTCCTTTTATTATTTTATTCTTACATATAGTTAATCTATATTCAAATAGTGTTATCAAACCCCCCACAAAGCTATTTACTAACATAAAAAAAAGAAGACCTTTAATGCCTCTCAGATCCACCAGGCAAATGGTTGGAAATATAAACATACAAAATGAATAGCTACATAACATGTATTACAATAAACATTATAATATTTACATGTGTTTGTGTGTGTACGTAAATCTATAAATATTTATGTATGTTCAAAGATTTTTTAAATATAACTTGTAAATTGTTTTGCAGTTGGTAAGAAGAAACAGTATAGCTGTGAAGGATGTGGTCGAAACTACTCCTATTTAGGAGGGCTGAGGGAGCATCAGAAGTATGTATGCGGAAAAACTCCTCAGTTTCAGTGTCCTTATTGTGATCATAAAGCTAAATTAAAACAAAACCTCAACAAACACATTGCTCACAAACATTATGATTTGTTTACAGCTTCATGAATCATCACATTAAAAATATATTTTCATCAAGTTTAAGTTATGGTTTCAAAATGAAGTATTTGAATTGACTAGTTTTTGTTCATATCCAAAAGTATTATACCAAACATCTTCACAAAACATATCAATTTCTTATTTGAAATAGATTTAATACACTAGTTTTTCTCAAAGGTCTTAATTTTCATTTATTTAGTGCTATAACTTTTATATTTAATTAACAGCCTTTCATGAAACTAATAATTGTATGAAACTTTAGAGGGTAACATTTCCAGTGCCAACCTGAATCCTTATTATCAACTAGTGCCACTTGTTTTAAGTAAACTTTGTGGAGAACAGTTTTTTCCAAGTCTTCTGTGTTCAAAAGATCAGAGGATATTTAGTGTGCCAAATTTATTCATTTCCGCCTAGTATTTTTTTATTTTATTATTATTTATTTTTTTTTATTATTTTTTTTTTTATGGGTCTGTTCTTTTCTGGAAGTTACTATTTGTTCAGTAGTATCCAGTTTCAAAGTGGTGGTTATTTGACTGTGAAATAAACGATGGATTTTTTTTTCAAGGAGATAAGGATCATTCTCAAAAAAATTGCTGTTTTGGATTTAGAGAATGATTAAAAAAGTCGAAAAATGAACTCCATTTTTCTTGAACAAGTATATTTATATTATTTCTTACATACGTTAAATTTTTTAAACATACTTAGCAATCATAAGTTTTTGGGTTTTTAAAATTTTTATTTATGTTTTTATGTCTACAGAAGTGACTTTTATGTCATGAGTGTTCCCTAAATTAAATAATTTCTTAAAAAGTTTAATTTTGTTTAAATTTTCTCTGGACTGCAATAAAATTATATCATGGGACACCTAATTTGGCTTAGAATTGGTTATTGGGTTAATCATTAAATTATTTCTGAAGTCGGTAAAATATAACTTTTAGTCAGGAGTGTTATCAATAATTTAGATTACATTTTCAAAAATGTAATCCCCTGACATTGAATAAAAATACTTACCATTGTTTTCGAAGCTAATTAACCTCTCTCCTCAAGGAACCAAGGTAACTGGTTTAAAAATCAGAGGAGGATGCAATACTTTTGTAGGAAGTTCCCCTATCCTTTTGGAGTCAGTTCCTTGGATCTTTCAGACAGAAAGAGAACAGTAACACTTCTGACCAACAGAAGACGATGGGGACAGAATTATAATTTTTTTTGGCAGTCTATATAGTCTATTTTTATTGAAAAAAATATGCGGATATTTTTCTTTAGGGTGTGCACTTTTTGTTTATATCAATAAATAAAAATAAAATATTGTTTTTTGTAAACAAAAATGCTTATTGTTGTTGTCACATTGAGCTGGTGACAGCAACACTCCTGACATTTTTAGTAGTTTTCAAAACTTTTTTTCATTTTTCTACTTCAGAAATATACTCTGGAGAAGAAATTTCCTGCGAAAATTACAAAAGATGTTGTAGACTTGTAAAAAAAATCAAAGGCAAGATAACGTGACCATCTCTCACTAAGTTAAGTACGAGTGACAATTTTTTAGATGAAAGCGTCAATGTTTTTGAGAATGACCCATAAATCCAGGTGTTGTTTAAGAAAAAAGATAAAACGCTATTTAATGCATTTTCTCTTTATTATTTACGTTAGTGCTTCCATTTTTAGGATATCTTTTGTCAAATATAGGACATTTATGTTATTTTCTGTTTGCTGATATCTAGCCATAGTACTGAATGTTCTTAATTGTAACTATTTTATTCAGTTTGTCAATTCCTTTTCCTTATTTTATTCTCAAAAATATGTATGACTTAAATTTAAACCACTATTAAACTATTTTGAGTATAAAACACTTTTATTGTTATCTCATACCTATTATCCATCAGAAAATGCATCTATTAAGAAATCAAGCTTGTGGAATGAAGTGTTAAGCATTTTGGGTCTTACTCCTTGACTCCTAACTCATGGTTCAGGTTCGAATCCAGCTTTAAATAAAAAACTTACTTTTTTTTTTATGTCAGCTGTGAAACAAGGATAGGTATAGGAGACCCTCCTGGGGGTCTCCTACCCAGCCCCTATATAGTGTGTGTTTGGTTTTTCATTGGATTGGAAGGATCAATTTTGGCATATTTTTCTTGATCCTGACCACATCACAAATTCAAAAAACTGTTGATCTGGAAACAGTATTGAAACCAAGCAAGAAGACTTAATTAAACTTGTGGGTTATAGTTTTATATTAAAATCAATTGTCAAATTTGGCATATATTATTTATCTTGTCTTTTTGGCTAATTAATCTATGTGTTTTTGAATTTTCAGATAGATCAGGGAAGTTCATATGTGGTGCATGTGGCCGTAGCATGTAGCATTTGCTATCATTTATTTAAAAAATGAATCAATTCATTATTATTTGCATTATTATATTTAAACCTTTATTGTTTAGCATCCTAAAGCCTTTTCTTTACAGAGAGGTATTTATCAGTGAAGAAAAAAGTTTTTTTATTCAATTTTCAATTTTTTGTATCTATTTCCAGTATTTATTAAAATTGGTAAGTACATCATTAATGTTTTGTTATTATCAACTGTAATTATTTATTTGTATGATTCTTTTTTTGAATTAGAATATTATTGCCTAAATTACTAAAATTTCAATCTCCTTTTCAGTTACTTTGACCAAAAAGTATCCTTGTCCGACTTGCGGTCGTAAGTACACACATCTGCAAAGTGTCAGCCAACATCTTAGGTATGAATGTGGAAAAGAACCACAGTTTAAGTGCCCTCATTGTGACTACAAAGCCAAGCAGAAATGTAATTTGAAAGCACATTTAGCTCGTAAGCATTTTGAATTGGTTCCATTTTCTTAGCTATTTTATTAGTTGTAAATGTATGGGAATGGAAATTTTCTTAAATTTTCCATTAGACTTAAAACTTACTTGAGTAATATTTTTAGTATTATTTAGCTTGATTGAAATATTAGTGATTTTGCCTTAATAAATATATTCTTATGCTGAAGAAATAAATTGATTTCATGACCTTGTTCAGTGAATAAATATATTATTAAATAATTTGAAGTAGAGTTTGTTTATCCTTACATATTTATTGTGTAAAAGAGTTAAATTTAACTTTTACAATACTTTGTGTGAATAATGATAATTTAATTTATATTTAGCTATCTCTATTTTATTTTAATTGTTAGTGTAAAGAACATACTAGAAAGTAAGTATTTACTGATTTTCTTTACAGGTACTTATTTTTTATGGTTGGTTATGTTAAGGATAGTTCAACACCTGATATTCTTAAAATTGTGTCGTTAAAATATTTTGTCTAAAAAATGAAACCTTTATTCATTATGAAACTGTGGACCAGATTAATCTAATTATGTTGTTGAGTTGCAGTAATTGACTTGGGGTATTAAGATGGCTTATATAATGTAACAATTGAATCACTGAAAAATGTAACAAACAAAAGACACTCACATGGGAATAACCCAAGGTTAAAACCAAAATCCTTCCATTTAAGTTAGTGTAATGTAACTTATATGGGAGAATAATATCAATTTTGGTCTTATTGATTTGTATTTTAATGAGAAGTTAAGTGTGAAAATGTTAGAAATTTTGTTTATCAGTTTTGAGATACGAGATCCTCTTAATGATACCATTATTATTAAATATATTTATGGTTACTGATGTAATTATCTTAATGTTTATTAACAGTTTGACAAAGAACAAATATTCTCTCTGAATGAAGTATTTTAATTTTCATATCTTGTCTCATTTGTTATATTAATAAAAACTATTATAGAACCATCTTTAAAGATTTTGATATTTCTAATTTGCTTTATTTTATTTATGTATTCTAATTTTTAGTTTCAGAAGTTTCTCAAGTGCTTATTAATCTTACCTTTAGGAGAATAGTGAAGATTTTACTGGTGGTCTTAACCTCCAGCCTCTCATGTATTATAAGTGTTTATTGTTATTAATCCAGTAAGTAGATATACATGTTTGAGATTTATGTAATCTAGAGAAGTAAATAATCGCTGAGTTGTATTATTTTGTTAAAGATTTCATAAATGGCATACATCATTCACTTTTTTTAAAAATTATTATTATTAATGTTATAAGATACATTTCAGGTCAGTTATATCAAACTACACTAACCAAAAATTAATACCATCAGCATCATTGTTACTAATAGGGGTGTTTGTTGATTTTACAGCTCAATGTCTTAAAAAATTTGCTTGTCCAGACTGTGGTAGGCGATACTCCCACTATCAAAGTGTCTTACAACACCAGAAGTATGAATGTGGCAAGGAACCCCAATTTTCATGTCCCAAGTGTGAATACAAAGCAAAGCGGAAAACTTCTCTCAAGTGTCATATTATTAATAAGCACTATAAATGAAAGTAAATTTATTATTACATGTATTCATCATTACATCAAAATTATTATTATTTTTTTTTTACAATGCCATTGTAATTGACTATATGTTCATTAATAAATATATATATGGATAAATTTCTTGACTGTTACTATTAAATGTTTAGTAAGGTTCTTGAGGTTCAGTCAATAAATAAAAAACAACTATTTTGGCGACATTTCGAGACTATATTGTTCTCATAATCATGCCAGTGTTACTAGTGGATATGAATAGACTAACAATTCTAGTTGTGTACTAGAATTGTTAGTCTATTCAATTATACTTTATTATAATTATACTATTCAATTATTATTATATATTCAATTATATATAATATAAAATATTATTATATTATTCAATACATATATTTTTTTTTACATATATTAATTCATGAATTTTATTGTTTAAAGTTGAACTTTGTTTTTATACCTTTCTTGTGAAAGGAGAATTATTTGGAAGTCTTTTATTTAACTTTATTACTATGAATTAGCTCAGTAACGATTTGAATATGTTCATGTAAATTTCATTTATTTCAACATTATTTTGAAGTATTCATTCCAAATATTTCTTTCATTAACTTATTTTTCCATATTATATTTATTAATTATATTTTCCATCTTTCTTTTCTTCAATTAAGAATATTATATTGATTTTTCTTTTTTCTTTTTATTTCGCAAGTACATGTATGTACATTTTTCTTTCCATATTTATGTCTCTTCCATAATATCTATTAATGTCTTTGTCTGAAATTAATATCGTTAGGCGATATAACCACCTTACTGCATTTGTTTATCTCATGATAGTTAATTTTTCATTTATTTCACATATATACAATTATATTGACTATTTATGTATGATAACATGTAGTTTAACTGGTTAAATTTAAATTATGAGTTAAGATAAAAGAAATTTTGGACGAATGAAAAAAACAAGTTCAGTCGGTATGTTACTGGGTTCCTAACTCAACTCCTTGGCCCAGGTTTGAGCATGTTTGAGGCTCTTCTGTTATATCAGCAGAGAATTGTTGAAGTTGAGAAGGGAAGGAAACCCAGAAGAAAACTCTGCCTCTATAAGGTGGTTACTATAAATTGGGGAAATGCTGGTGGTTCAGTGTGACCTGGCCAAATCCCACTATCATTGGTCAAGAGACAGTACATCCTTACCAAGTACTGAACCCAAGAACCTTCATGATTTGTAGAGGTACAGATTTGATTTTGACTTCATTCCTATTTATTAATAAATACTTTTTACTAAGGTGGAAAATATAACATTTGACTTAAACCCCTAACCAAAAACAATTATTTGTAAAGCTGAAAATATAGACATAATTTTTTGTCAATTTAATCTATCTTTTTTTAAAATTTAATTTCATATTGTTCTTGTACATTTAAGTGATTAGTATTTTAGAATGATTCTGTACATATGTAGAAGTTAACATACATTATAGTAGTAACCAAATAGAAACCATTAAAAAACAGAAAACCTGATATACAGAATAACAAAGTTGAAGCAAGATTATATAAGAAGATTTAACCCATGTTAAGTTGGCGTTCACTGTATTAATATTGGGATGTATCGTAGAAAATATCCCTACATATTCATCTGTATATTCAGAGGTTATCGTAATTTTTGTGAAAAATCACTTGAAAGTTCAAACTGTTAAGCTATATCAAACTGTTATTATGAAAGTAATTATACGCAATAGAACTTTTTGGTGGCATTTTATTATGTAAAAGAAGTTGTCAATCCCATAAAATTCATGGATTTAATATTTATTATTAACTCTAGAAAGTATTCAGGCGATGAGCTCCACACTCATCATGTAGGAGTACTTTCAGCCGACCCTTCCAGAAGTCTATAATAATATAATTTAATTTAATTTTAAAATTTAAGTTTATTTGTTCTATTATTTATATTTATTCTCAATTCGAATCTCCGTTTGTAATAAATGAGTTATTTTTAGCTAAATTTCAATGCTTTTTTTTTATTTTTTATTTTTACCTTTATGGAAACTGTTTAATAACTAATGTTTCCACAATTAATTTAGAACACAATAAAATTATTGTTTCTGAATGATTTAGAGAGTGGAAAGTTTATGAAGTGGTTTGGGTGTTTTTATTAAATTTTATTTCAGCTGCTTGATTGTTACTAATGTGGTATTTGTTAATTTTACAGTGCAATTTCTTAAAACATTTGCTTGTTCAGAATGTGGCAGGCGATACTCCCACCATAACAGTCTTATGCAACATCAGAAGTATGAATGTGGTAAGGAACCCCAGTTCTCATGTCCCGAATGTGATTACAAAGCAAAACGGAAAACTTCTCTGAAGCGTCATATTTTTAACAAGCATTATCAATAAAAATTAATATATAATTTGTTAACACAAAGTATACAAATTGTTACTTTAAACATATAGTTTTTGAATTACATTTATTTTACACAAAAAATAAAATTGTTTACACCTAGCTTGTGATTAAAAATATATTTGTTAACAAATTAAAAATATTCTTATATTTTTTATAGAAATTTCGATCATTAGAGCTAAATATTGTATTTTTACTTTGCTGGTTTCCAGAAATATAAAGATATTTAATTTAATTGTTGTTTTATTTTATTTATGAATGTTATTCATGTAATAATTATGAATATAAAATTACATTTAGATATTAAATCATGTATTGCCATAGCCATAATAAATATGGTTAAGTAATATTAGATTATATATTTCGGCCATTATTTTTCTTTATCTAACAATTTCCCCCATAATATTATGAAAATAGCCAAACTTAATCCAAATCAAGAAGGTCCCATTTTTGAAAAAATGATCTAAATGCTTGATAATGCATAAATTGGTCACTGTCCCTCATGGCTGCAAAAGATGCATTTCAAGAGATGAAAATAAGTAGAATGAAAACATCCCATAATAAATTAATAAGATGAAAAAAAACTACTACCACAAGGTGTGAAGTGTGTTGAATTCAGTTAGGATATACTGTTTCTGGACCAATGGTATCAAAAGCGATGATATGGTCAGCACCTTTGATGAACTGTCAGTTTTGTGTAGCCTATCGTGATGAAAGACCATGTAGCCATTCCATATGCCACAGAAATGTAGCCCGACCCAAAAGTCACTCTACAGCTAATATAACTGAAAAAAAAATTCTCTACTTATCTTGGGAAATCAATATCTTGGTGTGGCTATAAACCTAAGTATGATTTGAGTTAAATTGGAATCTGAAAGCTAAAATTTCTTTTCCACTCTCTTTACATTATTCAATCAATGAAGATAACAGGCAAGTTTTATTTAAAATATTTATTTCTTAAATTGAACTAGTATTGCATTGATTTATGTCCCCGAAAAAGATAGAACATTTAATGAGATAGTTTGATGTTACTTGGTTTCTTTCAGAAAATATATTATTTCTTATTGCCAAGATATTGTTTATTATTCCCAAATATGTTATTATTTTTTCTTCATATAATAATGTAATATGTGTTTTTTTTTTTCTTTCTTAGGAGCCGCTAAGAAGTTTAAGTGTACAAAATGTTTTCGACAATATTCATATGCAGCAGGACTTTACCAGCACCAAAAATATGAGTGTGGAAAATTGCCTCAATTTAAATGTCAATTTTGTTCTTACCGAGCTCGTAGAAGAGGCCATTTAAATGCACATTTGGCCATGAAACATTATAGTTCTAATATTATTAACTTTATTTAAGGAGTTGTCAACAATGGTCAACAGTTCAATTCGAATTGATCATCCTAAAGTTTTAGTTTTTTTTCCTTACATTTGGAGCTTTGTTTATTTCTATGAAGAAATTTATTTAATTGGATACTTTATAAATAATATTGCTATACTATAATATTTATGGAGTAGCTAATATTTGGAAAAGTAGTTATATTAGTTTTGTTTTGAATTTAATTTGTAAAAACAATATCAAGAGACTGTATTGGCTGAGCATATTATGGCAGCACCTCAGCATTATTTACACACAAAGAGTGTCTTCTTTTTCATTGTTCCCTATCTATTTTGTAGCACTATATTCGACCTACAAGCTTGAGTGAAATGTTAGTTATTGTAATAAAAAAACAAAACATTGGCTGTCATAAAAAAAAAAAAAATTGTTTTTATTACAATTACTTCTTGACCAATCCCCAAACAAATATCTTCATTGTCATCATAATACATCATCATTCATCATGTATAATAATAGTCTAATTCCTTTGAAGGATAAGGTAACAATTACATATATATTCATTGTTGCAATAAATAGTACATTTAAAGTAAAAAAAAGAATGATATAAAAAATAATTTATAATAAGTTACTAATAATAAGTAAATAAAAGAATATAATAATATTTAAATAAGAATGTTTGCAGGCAAAAGAGATTACAGTAATACATTATGTTGTATAAAAATAAATGCAATGTGTTTTGGCTATTGGATTTTTATTTTCTGACTATATATATATATATATATATATATATATATATATATATATATATATATATATATATATATATATATATATATATGAACTTACCATTAAGCATACATAGAGTAATTACTAATTGTTTTGTATCTTCTAGATGCAGGGAAACCATTCAGATGTTCATCATGCGGTCGAAGTTATTCCCACAAATCTACTCTGAACATTCATCTGAAGTTCGAATGTGGCAAAGAAAAACAGTTTCAGTGTCCTATTTGCCCCCACAAAACCAAAAGGAAAAACAACCTCAATGCCCACATTGCACTCAAACATGTCAACTGTGACATAGCTCCCTCTGATACTGAAACTAAACATTATACAGTCTTATAATACAAACTTAACTTTTTTAAAAATTCTTTCAATTGCAGTTGTTAATTTTAGCAGTAACCTTCTCATCAGCTTGTAGTTATAAGAATATGTGATCGTAAACTATGTTAAATTAATTGGATTTATTTAGTGTATTATTAATTATTTATAATTACTGTAAATAAATATGAGAATCTAAACTCTCATTGGTGTGTCACCATTAAAAGTGTGTTACTAAAACCTTTTTTCTTGTAACATGTTTTATTGTTATTTGATTTCATAATAAGTAAGTTAATTCATGACTGATACTTTCTCTTTTGTTGCCAGGAAATTTTTTTTTTTTTTTTTTTTAATTTTTCTGTTAAAAAATATTAAACTCATATAATGGGAAACATATAAATCTACATTTCATTTAAGCTAATGTTAAATTGTTTAAGAATAGGAAATGGCTATCAATTAATCTTAAACTGTGTCTTCAGATTTTTTTTTCTTAATAGTTTTGTGTGACTAATACTATAATCTCAATTTTAGGAACAAAAAATAAGAAGTACAAATGCCAGTCTTGTGGAAGAGGTTACTCTTACCTACAAGGAGTCCAACAGCATCAAAAGTATGAATGTGGAAAAGAACCCATGTTCAAGTGTTCTGTCTGCCCATATCGTACTAAACTAAACTGTAACCTTAGAAAGCATTCTGTTAGGCACTACCCATTCCTTAAACTCAGCTAATAGTACTTTAAAAAAGAAATGTTTTCCTTCCTAAAGAATTTTGGATAATTTTCATGTCCATAACATCAAAATATTATATAATATAATAATAATAAAATATTAAGCATACAAAACATAGTAGTGATGAATAAAATAATAAATATAGTTTAGAACTTATTAGAATTTAGTTACACTATAGCCCTGTTATCAAGTCATGAGAACTAATGTCTTAGGAAAATATTTTTGTCACAGTTTTTCGCTGTAGATTACAGAGCTAAGGAGGGAGCTTTGAAAATTATTAGTTTGTAGTGATTAAAATATACAGTAAAAAAATATCTTTACATTACACCACATTAATAAAAAAAGTTATTTACATGGTTATCAACTATTAAAAGACTGAACTAATTAGTAAAAATTAGTAGTGCAAGTTCCCTCTTTACGAAAAATAAATATATTGAAATACTTCAGACTACTATTAAAAAATAATAATAATAAAGGAACAATTACAGAATCATGGAAGAATTTGATACAAATTTGAGTTATACACTTATTAAAGATACTTGAACAACATTTACTTTCAACTTTAAAATATAACAAAATAATTTTTACCATTTAAATCTTTTCTATGATAAAATAAAGTTTCTGGTTTGTTACTGAAGTTGGTATTTCTTTTTACCTTAATTTATGCTATATAAGTACCTTTGTGATGTATTGAATTTTGCTGTTATGTGTTCCATGTTAATCAATTATTAAGAGAGAATTTTAAGCATTATTTATTATTATTATTTTTTTTTTTAATAAAGAACATTGTGAATATGAATCACTCTTAATCTTCAAGATCTTAATCCACGCATTTATTAATTTTTTATTCACTTTTTTAAAATAATTTTCAATATTTGAGCTTTAATTATAACACATTATAAACAATTTTCCCACAGTTTAGACTGATGTTTTATGTTACATTACTGTTAATGAAACAAGTTAGCTGCTTTATTTTTTCATTTAAAGTAATTTTTATCAATCAATTTTACTTAGTAACTATTTTAATATGTATTGGTAATAATATTTATACAATTATATCCTGATACATAAGATAAAATTTTATGCTCACCATTTATCAATGCTTGCTTTATCAATATTGTTTATGTAGTTTTTTTTACTTGTCTATGAATTGCTGAGCTCTAAACTGATGGACTGTCAATCTAACATCCAATGTGGACTCGTACTGGAAAGTAGGTTCCTGGAATTCGAATTCATGATATTTACATTACCAATATCTCATTCTAGCAAACTGACTACTCAAGGCTTCCATACTCAAAAAATAAATGAGAATTAGGAGAATGCTGCAAAAGAGCAGCCTAATATAATTGTATTAAAAAAAAAAATAAAATAAAATATTATCGTACATTATTATCTGCTAATATGTAGACAAAGTAATTACTACTTACTGCTTAACCCTAAATTGGAACACAGATCATAAGGTGGCAGAAACTGTAAAGAGTGTGGTTTTTGTTATTATGTCATTTATTTCTGTTCTTCATAAAACAATCTTGAATCACTCTTGTTCTTTCACTGACATGTGTCTCATTTTAAGGTTAGATTAAATATTTAAAGATACTTAAATTTATCACTATTATGGTCGGACATTAAACAAGATAATGTGTTATAAAAGTAAAAATTGCATTACTATATGAATTTTCTCTAGTTACTAATGGGAAAATATCAACATTCAGAATGGTCTTGTTTTTCTCTTTTTACTTCATTATTTTTTTATCTAATTTTACAAATATTTTTCTCGATATAGCCAATGTTACATAAATGTAAACAAATGTGAATTATGTGTCATTCATATAATATTCAAGAAATAATGATATTGACAAACACAATAATTGTTAAAAGTACAATAGATAATGTCTTCCAAAAACAAGGAATATAACGGCAATGGCTTATAATTTAAGGAGCATTGATTAGAACATTGCTTGTTGAAATGATTTCACATTTTGGAACACAATGTAAGACCTAATTTAAACTTCACAGAAATATCTCTTTAGTGACTGATTTTAAACCACTTAATGTAACTAATTGTCATAATTATATTAATAATAATTATTATTATTATGTATATGAATTATTATTATTCATATATCATCAATAGTAGTTCTAATAATAAAAGCAACATCATAGAATATGTTGAAGAACTTCGGGAAGATCATAACTCTGGATTGGATTCGCTTAGGAAGATATTATCTGTCCCAAAAAAATTATTAGTATGTACAAAAAAAAGGTCAGTATTTTTACTTTAGCCTATACCTGTTCTATTAATTATTGTATAACACCTGCCTCTCTCACTTTCTTCTGAGCTGAAATGTATTTGATCTAAAATTCTTTGTGTTGTAGGTGGTATCAGAGAGGACTGGTTTTGTGACACTTGTCCAAGAAAGTACAAGAACAGAGAAAGCCTTTGGAGGCATAAAAAGTATGAATGTGGGAAAGAACCAACATTTACTTGCCCCCATTGCCTATTCAAATCCAAAAGGAAAGAAAATTTAAAACAACATATTATCATAAAGCATCTTCATTGATTTTTTTTTTTTTAATATTTGTTTTATAATAATACTTGAGTTATTTTGCTTTTATTTATCAAAATATGTATAACCTCATGTAGAGAGGTAGAGAGGGTCATATTTCTGTATTTATAAAAAATAGATTGTTTTTATATGTGTTGTGTGTGTGTAAAATAACCTCAAAATGTTCATAACATATAATTTGAATTTTCAATAAAATTATTATTTATTTTCTGTAACTGTGTTGTATGTCATCTGTGGTGTAAAGTTTAGGTTTATTGTTTAATATGTTCTGAAAGAGATAGACTAACTTTTATTAACTGTGCAAAGTAATAAAATATTGAAATCTTCAAGTAAAAATATTCAAGTAAGGCTATCTTTGGATTAGTGTCATGGTATGAATTTTTTTTTAATTGATTGTTTTGTTTTGCCATTCATTGAATAGCTAAACATGCTGTTCAGTCTCTCTATGACCTTTTATTGAGTTCTCATTTTATACAAAACAATCCCGTAACCTGAATAACAGGTTATTTATTTTTTAATCATCCAACCAAATGTATTTTAATTTAGCAGGTTTTTAAAAGCTCTGGAGTATCCTCTTACTCTCACCTTGCACTTTTTAGGTTGCGTCTTGAAAACCCATTCACTCATACCAGTTCTCAGAGGGCACTTACTTCTCATTGCTTTCCTTAACTTAATAATTATTTTTTACCTGTCAAGGTACCATATAACTAAAGCCATACATTTAAGATTATAGTTTAACTAAAAAGTAGAAAATAATTTTTATTTCTTGAATATTTTGTGTTGCGGCAATAGTTAGCTTGACAATCAATAATGATTTACTATGTTGGAATAAAATCAAAGTAAAACTTTAGCTATTAACAAAATAAATCAATTTATAGTAAAACAGCATGAAGTACAACAAACGTCTGTTACGGATGGACTGAAATAATACCATTCAGCTTTTATTATTAATATTATTTTCATAATAACTCTACTTTTATTAATAGTTCACAAAAGAAAATTTGTAACATTTAATATTAATCACTCCACGCTTTTTTACTATAAATTGAATCATTTTGTTAATAACTTAAGTTTTACTTTAATTTTATTCCAAATTAATTAAACGTAATTGATTATCGGGCTTTCTATTGCTGTAACACAAGCTATTCATGGAATAAAAATTATTTTCTACTTTTTAGTTCGGTTAGCTATTAAAGCCTTTTTTTTTTTAACTATAATTTATTTTCTTAATTTTTAGTCTCCTAATACCTATATCAAGAACATAGGTTCTAGTGGTATCCTAAATCTAAACCTTCCTTGTTAACTTCGAGCATTCAAGTTCTTCTATTTAGAAATGCCGTAGTGACATCTGTGGTACCACAATCATCACCATTTATTATCTTCAGTTATTTTCCATTGGTAAGAATTTTTTTATCTGTAAAAAAGAACATTTGCCAACGTCCCGTGAATGGTGTACTGTTAACCGGCAAACTTATCTAAATATTTTCTTTTATTCTGATAATTCTAGTGAGGATATTAGAATGAAGTTGTGAAATAATTGTATTAAAATTGGTCCTTGACATATGTGCAAATTTTCAAGTCAATAAGATTTCTAGGAATTGGAGGAAATTAAGCTGAAAGATTCCGTTACTCAAGTACAGGTCAAGCTAATAAAAGCATTTAAAAAAAAAACATATAATAATACATAATTTTTTTTTCTCTTTCAATTTTTTTATTCACACCTGGTATATAAAATAAAAGTAAATTTAATGCTGTACAACTTTGTCAATGACAATGTTTTTGAGAAATAGTCATGGAAGACACTAGAAACAAGTCTTTGTCAAAAAGTGAGGTAAAAATGATTTTTTTTTTCAAAAATTGTTCATTTTCAATAATGTATATCTCAAAAACCGTTGAAAATTCGAGAAATATGTATAAAAACAATTTTATAGGAAATTTAATTAGCTTTAATTTTTATTTAAAGCATATATATATATAGTCTACCGTTTCTAAGATATAATCAAAAAACCCAAAAATTTGACCTTCTCCCCTCCCTCCCCCACTGTATGCTCACCCCCCAGGGGCAGGGATTTATAGCATATTTACCTACTATTTACTCCTAACGCACAGGAAGCTCAGTGGAGGTGAGGTCGCTGAGGGGTTTGACATCCATGCTCCCGCACCCAAGTTTGAGTCTAACTGACAGCAGAAAGTTTTTATTGTCATCTCAGCCATGGATTGAGTTCGAGGTCGGGAGACCTTCCTTGGGCACACCCAGCCTCCTAAAAAGTGGGTACCCTTAATTAGGGAAAAAACCTGGCGGTTGAGCATGGATTCTGGCCAAATCACCTTCCTTCGCAACCAGTGGCTCAGAAACAGTATAGCCTTCCTAATTACTGAATCCAAGACCCTTCATGGGTTGTAAGTGGTTCAGATTTTTTTTTTTTTTTTTTTTTTTTTTTTTATCTACACCTAACAAAACCCTGAAGTAAAAAATCATCGCATATTTCACGCAGTTTTTCTTTCATGCAACATGTTTATTGACTGGACTATAAATATTCTCAGATAGATTTAATGAACGTAATAAATGAATTTATGGTCACTTAAATTTTGAGAAATAGTCTGACTTTTAAAAATAGTTCATGTCCTGGCCAGACTTAAAATGTCATATTTATGATATAAATACATTTTTTTGGTAAAATTGTTACTTAAAGTACATTCCTTCGTGAATTGTGTTTTGATTGATGACCTTGAGGAAACCCTATCAGACATTTAAACAAATTTCTATTTAATTTTTTCTGCTCTCATCTTAGTGTCTTCTTTTTTGTGATTTTCTTTTTTATATGTTTATATATTTACCCAATTAACTCATGTTTTATAACAACAATTTGGTATATATTTTTTTAAAAATTGCTTAGCCTGTTTTGACTATAATACACAATAAAGATCAAGAAGATAAACCAGTATTCTGAACAACACACTATCATAGCAAATGTTACTAATTACCTTTTTATTATTAAGCCAAAATTATTTAACTCAAAAAATATCTATGTCTTATAGTTTTTCTTTTCTAATGTTTTTTTGACGTTTCTTTATAATTATTTACTACAACAATCACAAATGGCTAAATCAGAGTCATTATGTGATCATAATTTTACTAAAAAAGCTTCTAACTAAAGTTTTACTGAGGAAAGATTTCAACTATAAATTAATGTCATATAAATCAATAATTATGTTTTATTTTGGTAAAAAATTATGATATATTTATTTTGAGATCTACCTGGTTCAGAAATCCAAAATATTTATTTAAGCTTCATTGCACATTCAAAATGAAAATTTTGATTTGATTGCCCTATATAATTGTTATTTGTTTCATCACAGCAAGTAAGTCTTTACTATTTTATCTAATTAAAATGTTTAATTATTATAGTATTATATTTATTTATAATATACACTATAGAAACATTTTTTTAATATTTTCTAATCTTAAAAATAACCATTATACCTGTTGGTTAGGTATATATGAATGTGAATGTGGTCTTCGCTACAAGCATAAAAGGAATCTGATAAAACATAAGAATTACGAATGTGGAAAAGAACCTCGATTTCAATGCCCTCAGTGCCCTTACCGAGCAAAACAGAAGGTTCACCTTAAATCACATTTTTTCACAAAGCATATTGGGATGAAGATCTAGTAAGGTGTAATTATTGTCATGTTTTTATTTGACTTAATTTTGAAATAAAATCATTATTTGATTTTCTTTTTTGCAATTTAATTTTTAATTTAAGTTCCAAGTTTTATTGTACATTTTTTTTTTAAATAATCAATTCTTATAAAAAAAAAAAAATAATAAAAAAAAAAATACATTGTTGTTTTTCTTGAATAAAGATACCGCAAACATAATTATTCATGATTTTTTACTCATATATTCATATATACATATAGGAAATCCTACTTTTTATCAGACAGTCTCTCTATTATGTCCCTTAGGCCTTAGATTGAACTTAGCTGTGGTAAGATATTTTGAGTAATTTTTGTTTAAAACAAATATGTACATGTCTGCTTCTAATTTATGATTGATAAGAATAGATCTGTACAATTGCAGTTTTACAAAATGAGTTAGATGACAGGAACAAGTATCATAATATCTTTAATTTTTATTAAATTTGTAAATATTCTCAATTGTTTTATATTTGATCTGATTACAGGATTTTATATCATACATACTCTTTGTAATATATTCCAAGTTATTTATATTATTTTATGTTTATTGTTTATTCTAGACATTAATCATAATATTTCTCTTTGAAACAGGATTTGATTGTTGTGGCTGTGGTCTTCGTTACAAGCATAAAAGAAGCTTGAGTAAACATCAGAGGTATGAATGTGGAAAGGAGCCCCAGTTTCAGTGTCCACAATGCCCATACAGGGGAAAACAAAAGATTCACCTCAAGTCACATTTCTTTTCCAAACATCTTTCAAGAGAAGATATAAAATATTGAATAAAAACAATAACTGACTTTAATTGCATAAATACTGTTTTACATGGGAAAACAAATTTTTCAGTTCATTTTAGTTTGATTATTGCTGATCATTGTCTTAAGGCTTAGAATTTTTTGAGGACAATTAGATTTGTTTAAGACTTTTGGTATTTAATAAAATGTAATACAAACTATAAATGTTAACACAGAAAAATAAAAATTTTGGTTGTATAGTGTTCTCAATTGAATGTAAAAAAAAAAAAAAGTTAATCTATTGGTAAAAAGCATTAAAAATAGCCTTTTCTATTCACCTATTTCATATTTTAAAATTTAATGTTTATTTCCTATAGTTCCTAAATAATTATGTTGGTATTTAGCTAGTTGAAAACCACCTCTACAAGTAAATTGTTTTTATTGTCAAAGTAATAAAAATCATTTTTGTATGGTACTTAATTTATATGTTCTTTTAGTTTTTAATGAAATGATATTGAACTTTTTTCTTTTTAGTGCTGAAATTATATCGAATATCATTAAATATTTTCTGTTAGATTCTCTCATTTCTTATAAAAGAAATTCTTATTTTATTTGCAGTAATGTTAAATTTTCTATTGCTTTTTGTTTAACAAACTTCCATAAAAATTTTTCTCAATTTTTTTTTCTTGAAATTAAAAAAAGAAAGGTTGCCATACTTTTATCACATGTAGTTAATCACCTGGATAAATATATTTTGATTGCATAATTTCATGTCTGCTCGGTAAATTGTGATAATTTTACACCAAAATCCTGAAATTAATGGATTTAGGAATTTAAGAATTCTGCCAGAGTTTATTAGCAGGTATAGGCTCATATAGGTTTATTCAATCTAATTTCTTAAAAATCATATTTAAAAAAACAAATCCCGAAAACAATGCTTTCAGAATTAATCCTCTACCCTGTAGTCACAGAATTTAACTTTTTCTTCCAACTCGAAATGAGTTTAAATGGAACCACTAGATGTGTAAATTTTGTTGTTCCTCACCTTCCAAAATGTATAAGTAACAAAGACCTTATGGGATTTAGACAGGGGCTTTTTGTGGCTACTTAAAGGTAAGGTAGATATAGTGTTTATAGATATAGTGTGGTGGATAGTTGGGATGATTTGTTTTAGTGTATGGATGAGCTGCCTTCTTATGGTTCATATAAGATTGTTCACTCTGTGGACATCACAGTTCAAATCTTTTGTAAAAATGGTTATCAATAATGAAACTTATACAAAATTGTTTTTTCTAAATCTGCTATTTATCATGTTATTCATATTTCAAATTGAAAGCCTATTTTCATTTTTACATATTTATAAATAAATATTTCCTTTTTATGTATTTTCATTCTGATCAATCGATTAAGCAAGCATTAAGGTTAAGTAATTTTAATTTGATTGCTCTCCATGTCCTCTATAATGTTCCTTCCTCAAGTTTTGGCTAAAGGAAATGAATCAAACTCTGTGGGAATGTATCTCTTTTCACTTTTAGATGAAATCATTCGACGAGGTATAAATTTCTTTCTCTATCAATCTGGCGAAGTTCACTTTAACGTGATCAAAGTTCCTCTACATTAAAGGGCAGAGGTGTTTCTCGACATCATGGCATGATGTCCTTCCATCACAGTGCATATAACCACTGTAGTGTGTGATCTGGTGAGGATCATATGCACCCTTCAGTCTTTCCTCTTTACCTGTTGAAAAGTCAGGTAGTAGTGCCCCTTCTCACTGATTTACCCCCAGTTTTTTTTATCATGAATAACATTAATTTTTGTTTTTAGTTATTGATGTATTATTACAGCATTTTCATTTATATTTTGAAATTCCAGTTTTATAAAGGCATTTGAAATCTGTAACCAAATATTAGTTGACGTTTCCTATAATTTTAACTATAATAAATCTAAAGATTTTATAATATATTAAAATAAAATAATGGGATTAGTTAATAATAGTGAAACTTGAATTATATTTGAATTTGTTAGTTTATCTTAATTTTAAATTACTTTAAATTTTTAAATGTTGACTTTTTATTTATATTTTGATTTTTTATAATTATTTATAATCTTATTGAAAACATGTTTTTATTTCTTAATTTTGACTGACTCTGATGGAACAAAAACCTATTAATAAATAGAAAAGCAGTTTACAGACTATAATCACAATATATTTGTATTGTCTATCTTCATTTACTTCTAATTTATTATTTTTACTAATAATTGTTAAATTTTTATAATTCTTTTAATCATTAATTTTCTGTGACAGGTTTATTTCAATGTGAATGTGGCCTTCGCTACCAGCACAAAACAAGTTTATACAAGCATAAGAAATATGAATGTGGAAAGGAGCCACAGTTCCAGTGTCCTCATTGTCCTTATAAATCCAAAATTCGTTGTAATCTCAAAACACATGTCATTTTAAAACACACTTTTTTGAAATAAAAAAAAATGTCAGTTTTTATTCCTTTTTTTTTTTTTTTTTTTTTTTTTTTTTTTTGTATAAAAAATCAAAAGTTAATATATTTCCTTATCTACTTTGACTTAAAATTTTAATTAATTGAAAAATTTTCTGCATCTAATTTTATGGGACCAGCTTTTTGTTTTATATTAAAAAATATTCCAAGATCTTTCCATCTCCATGTCCAAGAAATTAACAATGTCCATAATTTTATGCTTGTAATTTTATTAGTATTTTCTAATTATAAATTTTACAGTAAACAATAGTTTGTCAGAGTAATGTTTTTTGTTTTTTTCCATCTTCTGTTAGTACTGAAGAGAAACCATTTTTCAATGCAAAAAAACAAAAACAAAATCCTGTCACCTAACATCATGCCTTTGATAAAGTATTGATAAAATTATTATATTTTATGTTTGTTTTGTTTTTTATGAAGTACATAAATTTGCTTTTAAACAAATGGAAAAAATAATGAAATAAATAGATAGATATATAAATGAAAAATTTGTGCACCAAAGATTTAAAAATTAAGCAATAAGTGAAATTTACTAGAATATGATAAATCAAAATTTCTCCTATACAACTTTTTTTTTCATGTTCACTGCTCATTAACCTATTGTGACCAGGGTGAGAAAATTCAAGATTTAATTATTTACTAAATTTGCTATAAAATGTAGTTGCTAATAGTAATTAATAGCTAGTATCCTCACCTAGTCTAAAATCTTTCTTTACTTCCACAAATTCTTTGCAGATTAGAATGGATAGATTCAGACAAAAACATTTAATATGATCAGGTCTTACAACCTACAAATGACAGGGAACAAATGAATAATAAAACCTTGAACATTTTTTAACTTTCGTTAGAATATTAAATGAAATATTTACAAGTTCTATAAATAATACTACTATGTAATGACTCGCAATCAAAGTTTAGCTATCTTTGAACTTCACCATTAAAGATTAAGGTGTAATAGGAGAGCTCCATTATTAGTGATGGGCCACCTATTCATTAACTGATAAAAAGAGATAGGCTTATTTTAAAGAATGAACAAGCAAAGAGGCAATGCCTTTGAAAGGTTGTAAGCTTGATTGGCTTTTCTTTTTTTTTTAAAAAAACTGTCATACCCCATGAGGAATTTTAATTCACAATAGTCTAGGAGGAAATCATTTTGTTGGATATTGGGGATGTCACACACTGTTTTCTCAGCCATCAACTGTTTACTTCTGAATTATCTTCTTCCATCGCTTGGATTTTTCCATAATCCTCTTCCAGATACTTTCAAATCAAAGAACCCGAAGAATCTTAGAGAATCTTTTGTCCAGTTTTTCAATCACTTATTCACAAATAGCAATGTCAAACATTCTGGGAAGTTGTCTTGTATTAATAAATCTTTAAAAAGTTATATCAGTACCAAAAATTTCATACTGGTGATGAGGCTGAGAGAAGGGCGCTGGGATTACTGGGGGGCCTGGCTTGCCCTCCCATAAGTTGGGGGACAGGCTTGGTCTGGGCTTTTCCTGGGACGATTGTGTACATTGTATATATAGTGTGATTGTGGTTACTAATTAATTTATTTTTTTATTTATTTTTATTTTATTTTATTTTTTCTGCTCCTTTATTATTACTATTGTTTATATTTGTATTTCACGATTTATTTAATTGTTTATTTTTTTAATATTGTTAGAGGATTTTTATTTTATTTAATTGTACATAGTGTATGAATGTATTCTTTGTCATCCATATATATTCATTGCCGTTTAAGAGTCAGATTGTAATATTTATTCAATAAAACATTTCTTCTCTCTAAAAAAAAAAAAGTACCAAAAAATCCTGAGAAAACTGCCGGCTCCCAATTACTTACAGCTTACACCCATTTTTTACATAAGCTTCAGTAAATGAAAAACTGTTTTAAAAAATAGATGAAACAAGAGATTTGAGAGTATTCATGAGGCATTCCATAGAATAAAGAATACCCGAGATCTAATAATAGAACTCAAAAAGAGTTCTATTGAATGAAGAAATATTATTTACAATATTTGCTTATAAAAATCATTGGAGTTGACTTTTTTATTCACTTTTCTCACATTGCAACTTAAGGCCACAGGACAACGCCTTTAGTACAAAGGTATAAAATTAAAAAAAGAAACTAAAACAAAAATGTAAACAAGTACTAACATTTAGTGCTAGATTTTTTAAGTGGTGAGCTTGGTAAGGAGCTAGAGGGCTATGGTCGAGTATCTATCTTTGTCTATGCCGCTTCTATTCTACTCAATGATCTGTGGTTGAAGCACTTTTGTCTGATTTTCTGATTACATTGATTCTACAAGAAAACACAGTTTCATCTTGGAAACTGTAAAATATAGAAATTTAAATTTAATCGATCTTACTCTGCCTTGTAAGTAAAATTATCTGAAATGTTAAACCCCAGTGTTCATTATATGATTTTTCCGTAAAACAACAATACAGAGATAAAACTAAAAACTGTATTAATTACTTGTTTTAGTTATAACACTCCACTAAATATTTATGTAGAAGTTTAGTAGTTGAGCAGCTGGAGAGCAATTTTATCAGAAATACTATAGTGAACGGTATTATCTCTGACACATAGTTATTTCATTTGACATTATTTGCTCTCTATTTTCAACCTTTATTCTGGAAAGTTATTATTAATGTAATGTGATTTCTTCAAAATATGGTATTTTGTTAGATCTGCTGTAGAGTATAAAGAAAAATTCTAATAAAATTAAATAACTCATATCTGAAATAGTAATTTGATTATTATGATTCGTAACAACACTTCATTTGCCTGTTGCAGATTGTTAAAGTGTCGGTTTTCCTTAATTTTATTTTATTAAAGAGATTGTTGGATTTTTATCCATAAGGTTCATATAAAAAAAATAAAAAAAAGAATAGGAATGAAAATTTTATTTTTTTTGTTTTTTAGTTCTATCTTTTTTATTTTATTTTATTATTTTTTTTTTTTTCAGCATTTGGAATGAAGAAATACGAATGCCCTGACTGTGGAAGGAGATATTCCCACTTGGGTAGTGTTGTTCAGCATAGAAAATATGAATGTGGCAAAGAACCACAATTTAAATGCCCGATGTGTGATTATGTTGGAAAAAGAAAATATCATTTAAAAACCCATATAATTAACAGACATTATGAAAAATAGTATTGTCAATCTTGAATCATAATGGTTGTGTGATTTTTAAAAAAATTATCTGCTTATTCTTACATTTTGTTTGATATTCTAGTTCTTGTTTAATATGACCTCAAGCTGCATAAGCAGTTAAAGAGGGCCGGAATATGTTATGTTATTTTGTTGTTAAATATATTTTAATTTTTATGAATTGGGATGAAAGTAATAATGGAAATTTTAAGAAATATATGTTATTAAGTATGTTGTTTTTAAAAATAAAAAATAAACTTTGTATCATGGTTGTTTACCATTCTAAAAAATCCAAATAGTTTGAGCTTTCAAGCATAATTGATTCATACGTGCCTAATACTGACTAAGGATATATATATTTACTAATCTGTTCACATGACTTGAAGTGTAGTTTGCAACTTAATTCAAAAATATATTTAGTTTATAATAGATTAATAAATAAACAGAATATAAAAATAATTTTTAGAATAAAAACAAAACCGACTTCAAGATTAAACCTACATATGTAAACAAACTTGAACTAAAAAATAAAAAATAATATTTTAATTGCTTCGAAACAAAAACCATTAAATGACAATCAGCGAAATTATCGATACTTATATACCTATTCACAATTTATGATCAGTTATTTTTAGAGTCCTTGCCTTAGCAATAAACTTTCAAATGGCCTGAGACAGTGGTGTGGCGGTGATGAAACTGTGGGAGCATCTTTACAATTACCATTTCTTTTCAAATTCTGTTTGTTTTGGTTGACACCGACTCCAAAAATAACTAATCATAAATTGTGAATAGGTATATAAGTATCGATAATTTCGTTGATTGTCATTTAATGGTTTTTGTTTCGAAGTAATTAAAATATTATTTTTTATTTTTTAGTTCAAGTTTGTTTATGTAGGTTTAATCTTGAAGTCGGTTTTGTTTTTATTCTAAAAATTATTTTTATTTTTTACTTTTTAGTGGTGTGTGAATTTTTGTTTATACAGTCAATCGATCTTCAAGCTACCCTGAAAAATAGTTTGACTTACTGAACAAAGAATTATCGAGGTTATCATTCCACTTATCTGCATGTAAATGGGTAAATTTAACACAAAATTGTTGTTGAAATCATTACGTACATTTTCATTAATGGGAATATTGTTTGTACATACATATAAAATCATTGATACAGAAAATTAAATACCCGGTATCAATTTACCATATAACTTTCAACTGAACTGCCCTTTTTTCTGAGGGTGCTTAAAAGTTGACCTACCGGCTTCCACCAGTTGCGATCTTTATTCTTTAGGATGGTTGAAAGAGAACAACGCGGAATCCGGAATTCACTAGCAACAAACGCCCAACGTGCGACACATCTAGAGTTGACTGTATATGTAAATTATTTTTGTTGATAATTTAGATTTAGTTACCATGGAGACTTTAGATTATCATAATTATAAATATGTTTAAAATGGAAGGTTATATAACAGTGATTTTTATACACTGTTTTTTTAATTTTTCTTAAAAAGTGCTGAGTTGATTTCAAAATATTTTTTATGGGACCACCTCTGAAATATGTCCTACCGATCTTAAAAAGAAGCATCAAAATTGATTTAGAATTGACCGAGTAATCGCGTAACACACACAAAAAAAAAAAAAATAAAAAAAATACAGATGAGTTGTGAACCTCCTCTTTTTTGAATTCGGTTGAAAAGTACTTATTTTAATTCATTTGGCACATGCAGAATGTATGGTAGGCCCATTTCAAAAATATGTGTAAGATTTACATAGAAGTCAATATTATATATCTCGTTTTCATAACTCGCGGTTAAAAATGAGCAATGAACTTGAATTTAAATTCAGTATATATGCAAGTTTTTTTGTTTTATTGTTCGTGATCTAAGAACCTTACAATTGATTTGAATGGATAGGCAGGCTGTAACACATCTCATCGATAGGCAGTGCTGCCGATTCTGAAATAACATTTTTCTCCCGCGTCAAAGCAAAACTTCCCCTATTTCCACCCAACCGTTTCAAAACATTCCCCCAAATGAAAATGAGTAATGTTGCTTATCAACTTTAATAATGAGGCATTAAGTTCATAAATATCTTTATGTCTAAATTAGAAATTAAGATATTCTTCGCATATTTAATGTAATTTGTGTAATTAGATATTGTTATAAAATAAAAAATAATACTTATTATAGCCAACTTATACGCTACTAGGCGAATCGATTTTTTAAAATTCAAATCGATTAAAATATTCCATTCGAATTTCCCCCACGGGAGAAAATATCTCCCAACTCAGCAGCCCTGCTGATGACATGTAACCTTCAATAATTACTCTAATTGCCCCCGAATTAACCCCAAAAATGCAAAGGCTTCTAAAATTTCCCCCCGGGGGAAAATTACCCCCCAATCGGCAGCCCTGTCGATGGGATTACTCGGTGAGAGCATCATTTTACATGCTAACAGTGTTGCCAGATTTTAATTTACGAAATCCCTACGTTACATATTACATCTCCCTACCTACAAAAAATGAAACCCTACAAAAATTCCTACCCATTTAAATTGAAAAATATATATATTTGTTACTTTTTTTACAATACTACATCCCTAAATAACAATTATTAAGGTTAAATAAATTTATATAACAGATAAATAAATTAACAATTATAAATATTACTTTTAATTACAGAACATAAGGATAAGGAACACGACGTTTCTAATAAGAGAAAAACTAAAAAACACTGTTTAAATATTGAATGTAACGAAAAACGACAACTCTAACAATGGGTTTGTTGTTAAGTTATGATTAAAATCAAGCGGGAAATTATCGTATCATTACTGGTTACAAGTTAGCAAACGGTAGTTTTACACAGACCTCTAATTAACTATTAATAGGGAAAAGTAGGACCTCAAAACAATTTTTGTAATATTTATTTCATCTGGAAAAGAAAAAATCCCTACAAATACGAAGTTTTTGAAGAATCTTCCCCTACGCCCAAAGTCGAGATAAATCCCCCTACAGTAGGGAGAAATCCCTACTTCTGGCAACACTGCATCCTTAGGCCTTCTGAATCTTACGATACTAAGTTAATTATTCTTATCACTTATTCAGTGAATTATAAAACTAGTGACTTTTAATCGTTTTAAGGGAAAGCATGCAAATTTAAAAACATTTAAATTCACTGTTTTTTTTTTTCTTTTTTATTGGTCTAATATTGAATAAATATGTTTAAAATAATAATAATAATAATAAATAATTTACTTTCCTTTATTCCATTTTTTGTTTTTTAACTTCATTTAATGTTTCTGAATGATGGGGACCCTACAAACAATCTATCGAATCATTGTGTACTGTAGTACTTTATGCCCTGAAAAGAGTTAACTCTGTTTATGATTGTTAATAGCTTATTTTACTTTCGGGCGTGTAATATTATTATTAGTCCCAAGTTGAAGCCTGCAACAATATATAGAACCATTTTTTCCTTGTACTGCGTTATACTCGTAATGCTGAATACCGAGTTGAATCTTGGCATCGGTATCTACTTCATCCTCCCATTTAAGCTTCGGTGGACCTACTGTCTTAATTATATAAATCCGTTCGCTGAAAAGTTTCCTTGGAATTTCTTCTGGGTTGATCTTTATTACGTGATCCGATCATTGTAGCCTTGCCATCTATATTTATATCTTTTAATTGTACATATTCTATATACCGTGATTGCTAAACTTGTTATAATTACTAGAAAATACCAGAATGTACATGCAATATTCAAATTAATAAATTATTAAAATTTTTTTTTAAAAATAGGATTTTTTTTTCTACTCCACCATTTATTTACAAAGAAAATAGTACATTTTGTTTATCTTGGTTTGCCTTTCGGCATTTGAAGATTGGTGTCCTCTGCTGCTGATAGGTCTTCTACGGAGACGGATGGTCATCTTCTTGATTAGCGAAGAGGAGTCACTCAGCAGGCGTTGATACTAATTCAATAATTGAGAATAAAAGTTTTATTATTGTTGGGAGTAAAAACAAAGTAATACAATGTACATGTTCGTCATAAAGGTATAAACAATTGTAAAAATTGTAATATCCTTGCCTAAGTACTAAACCCAAAATCCTTCATCGGTTTTAGTAGTACAGTTTTTTTTAGTTTTTTTATTTATCGATAATACTCCCCCATTAGCTTATTATCTCAAATAAATCATAAGATTTCTACAGTTTCCTCGTTTTTTTCATTCTCTTTGCTAAGGGGTAATTTCATTTCATATTTGTCAGAAAATTTGCAAAAGTAGAAGGAAATTTTGGGTTGAGTTCTTGAAATTATGTCCTTTAACAAAGAGCTCCGATTACCGAACGTGCCAAAACATCTAAATCCCGGATTATTGGCATTGCACAATTGTGTTAGCAATTATATTTTATAATCCATTCAAAGTAATTAGGCTATAATTTTCTATTAAGTTGGATTAGACAGTGTTTTTAATTTATTCACCATTTCATTTTTTTTTTTTTTTATTACCATCACACACATTTGCTGATTGTCATTTTTATATGTCGACTGTTGTAAATATTATCATTAGAAAAAAACATCAAAAAACTTATATAACATATCTTTATTTATTTGAATTATGTAATTCAATAAAAATTAAGCTGACTATTTTCCTTCCCTTGTTCATAATTTATGCAGAAGATTCATACCGGCAGATTAACCTATTATTTTTATAATTTTTAGTTGTTTAGATTTAGTTTTTGTCAGAAACCGTTTTTTTTAAAATAAATAAGACACAATTTTAATATTTTACAGCTGATAAAAAGTTCTCATGCCCTGATTGTGGCCGACGCTATTCTCATTATGGCAGCGTGGGACAGCACAGAAAATACGAATGCGGTAAAGACCCACAGTTCACATGTCCACATTGCGATTACGTTAGCAAGAGAAAGTGCAACTTGAAGAGGCATTTGTTTCACAGGCATTTCTTAAATATATAAATATCATTTGTTTGTATATATTGGATTATGTTATTTTGAAGAATAAAATTTATTTTTTTAAATAACGGATTACCATATGATCTTCATTTACTGAATTGATTCCCATCTTACAATCTTAAGGTATTATCTATGTACAGGATATACTTTTAGTGTATTAATTTGTTTTTTTTTATTTAGATAAAAAAATAATAATGTCCCAAGTTTATTTGTTTTGTCTTTTATGAAAAAGAGCTTTGATTCACATTATCTACTCACTTGAAAAATGTCACATAATTATAAATATCACAGTAATAATTTCCTTAATTTTAAAAGTTGATGTATGTATTCAGCCTCAAAAAGATGTGTCGCTATGTTCTATTCCAATAGATATCGAGAGCTGAAATAATTTTAAAGTAGGTTATAAAAAAGAATAAATAAAAAAAAATATTTTCAACGGAAGTAGTAAGTTTCTAGAAAATATCTTTTTTTCAATTTTTTTTTTTTTTTTTTTTTTTTTTTTTTTTTTTTTTTTTTTTTTTTTTCTTTTTTTTTTTTTTGTTTCCAAGCGAAGTCACAATCTTTTTCGTAAGCCAGTGTTTTTTTAAATTGTTGTTTATTTATGTACTATATTGGTTTATTCAAATTAACATATGATTTGTAGTTAAAAACCGTTGATGGTGGTTTTTCACCCCTACATCTTGATAATATTAACTTTTTAAGTAAAATTAATTGACATCTGTTGTTTCTTTCAGAGTGTTCATTTTGAAATATGTTGTTTCAAATCAACAGCGTCATTGTCATATTACTTAACCATTTCATATAAACGACTTCTATACAGAAAAGAGAGGTATGTTTTGCTACAAAATGCTGAATTCTGCTGATTGTCTTTTTTTAGGTATGTAATTAACAAGTATTTTTCAAGGGTTTAGAAGTCAGAAATAGTCTAAGGCCGGGTTATCATCGTTTTACATATACCCTAATCTACCATATATTGAAGGCAACTAGTGTTACAAATATTAATTGAAGGTTTTGAAATTCAGATATTTTTAAAGAAAAATCTGGTGCTTGATAAAAATAAAAAAGGTACATATATCTATGAGCTTGCTACTTATAAGATGTGTTATTCATGCAAACTACAAAAAGGTTAGAATGTTTTTAATTTTTTTAAAAAATGTAATTTTTTTCTCCAGTAATTTTAAAAATCACATGATTTCTTTTCTCCTTAGTGAGATTTTGTTTTTTTTTTAAAGTTTCCTTTATAAAATCACTGTCATTAACTACTTAATATGAAATAAAACATTTTTTTTAATGCAACTGTCTTACTTTTTCAAAAATATTATAGCTGATCTATTTTTAAATTGAGTTTAATAGTTATTCTTATTGTAGCAAATGTGTTTATTGTTCACAGGTTCGAGATTCTTCTGCCACCGTTGCTGTAGAAATTACTCGAGTAAGGGGAACTTGATGAAACATCAGAGATATGAATGTGGCGTTGAGCGCAGGTTCATCTGTAATTCGTGTCCATACAAAGCCAAGCAGAAGGTACATCTCAGGGCTCACGAAGCTACCAAACATCCTCCCATAAAAAGCGAGTTTTGATTTAGAGCAAACCCTCATTAAGTAGAAACTGTCATTTATATTTTTTATAGAATTTGTATAGTGAGAAATAAATTATTTACTTTTTTCTTTTTTTTTTTTTAATTTGAAGTTTTTACTTTATTAATTTTTGACTTAACTTCTTAATCAATTGTTAAATACTCGAAGGATTTTTTTTTTTTAAATAATAGATTTCTTAATTTCTGACTTGAAGTTTTATATTATATGATATGCTTAGTGCTTTGAAGTAAATAATAAAATATCGTTAAATAGAAAAGTATAATTTATTCTTCCAGACGCTATGTTAATTAACTCTTAATTTCGCTTCATTACACCAATAGTTACAGAATCTTTTTTTACTATTTTACTATTGTTGTTCAGTGAAATTTTTAATATTTGTAATTTTCTCTTTCCCTTATGTATCAATATGCTGAGTTCTGTCGTAATGTCTGCATATTTCTTGGTGGTAAAATGGTTACTATTACAAACTCGTTTCATTTCAAACTATTTTTTATTTTGGCCTCCTCATGGTGTTAGTATTATATTCCTTTTTATTTGCATGTAAAAGCGTTTTCTTGAGTTAAACACCTTTGATTTATGCTGTTTTCTTAATGAGATATGTTTTGTAAAAACAGTCTATATCTTCTTGATCTTTCTAAATCTCTTATTATTTCTCAAGTAGGATTGAGGAATAATATACATGACAGTTATAAGACAAAATGTTATTCATACACTTATTAGTGTTATTTTTACTTGGCTTTATTTGTCCTCACAAAATAATTTGAGAGTTTTTATATATCATTGTGTAGTGAATCGGTTTTTTCCCCCATTCATTTCAGCCTAAATTATAAAATATTTGCCTTAATTTCATCAATTTCATAGTTTTCGATGCTTAAAAGATTTGACTAAAATCATCTTTCTGCGCAAGAGTAGTTTTCTTTTCTGCAGTTGAGCCATGTCTTTAGATATGTTTCCACATTTTATCATGGCCAAGCTCATGGAACGCCCACTAAGTAACATAAATTATTTTTTTCTGAGACCCTAATCTTGCTTGTATTATTAATGTAAGATAAGCTGTAGGCATACTTAAAAAGATTCAAAATAGCTGGAAAAAAGTGCTGTTGAGAAGGAATCTTGGTTTTGTTGAGAACGTTAGTAGATATGCCTCATTTTATATTTCGCCGTTTTTTCTTCCAGCGTTCTCTTTCTACAGACAATGCATTGACGACTATTACTATTAATCGCTCTATAACGGAAATCTCCAGCTGTAATTTAAAGCGTTCCATTTGTAGATTATCAATATTTTTGAAGTCTTAATTAAATCTAGAGTTTCTGACCTATCCTACCATGAATATTTGCCACAAATTGACTTCACCAAGATTAAGATATCTTTAGAGGCATATCAATTATCTTCTCGTTACTGTTTCTTGCTTATCTTCTCTTTTGTGTTTTTTCCTTTTTCACATCCCGATGTGAACTCGGTACCAATGATTGAAATTTTAAATTGAGTTTTTGTTGAAAAACCTGTTGGTATTTATTTATTTATATGGTGATGATATATTATTACAGTTTTATTACATCCCTGGGAGTAAACTTTATTTGCAATTTAAACTTTAGATTCCTTGGGCATCATATCGCACATGTATTTCAAAAGTGTTAAAACTCAAAAATCTGCATTAAAAAATATATAAAATTCTCAGTATTTTATAAAATATCGAAAGCGGACATGAATTATCTTTTAATGACGAAACGAAAGTGAGATGTATCAGGAAGTTAATTCGATACATTTTTGACGTTTTATAGAAGAGTATTGAACTTAAACATTATAATACATCTTCAATTATTTAATAAAGGAGTATATAATTTATTAATAAATTCATTTTTTCGGCTGTATTTTAAAAATAAAATCTGTATTTTTGAGTTATCATCATGGTTAAGTCCATTAGTCTTCGACGAAATGTCAAATTGTGTGAATTATCTTCGAATTCCATTTGATACATTCATTTCGGGTTGGTATTAAAACATAATTTAGATACACTATCGATATTACATTTTTTAATAAATATTTTTGAGTTGGGTCGCTTTCAAAATACTTATGCAATGTGGTACATTAAGATATTTGTGGATAAGTTTGTTTATGACAAAGTAGCGAGCATTGAAAATGTTTCGAAGGATTTTTTATTGTAAATGTTGCATACCAGACGTATTGGTGGTTTGGAGAAGCCACATAGCTCAACTCCATATATCCAAACAGGTCTAATTACTGTCATATAAATCAATCTCATTATAAGTAACTGGAATTTTTGGACTTTTGTCTAATAAAAGTTGAAGAACTCGAAAACGACGGGCCGTTACTTATCGTTTTAGCTTTGTCTCTATTCTTAATATTAATACGACGCTATCTGATTTAAAAAATATATAAAGAATCATGTTCATACTTCAGGTCATAAGTTCAAAATGAAAAAAAAAAATATAAATTTAAATACTATTACAGCCTTTACCAACGAATTATTTAAAACAAAACATTGTATCTAATAACCCGCCAGTGGATTGGATACTCTAGAGTTTGTGCTTACTTCCATCCAGAACTTCATTAGCCAAGAACATCATTTGGCCATAAGACTCGAAAATTGTAGGCATCTATAAGTACCTTAAACGAAGAAATTTGTTCAAGTATTACTTGCAAAACAGAAAAGAAATGCATAAAAGTTTTTTAATTTATTATTTTTATAAACATTCTCTAAATGAAAGGAACAACAATTTATAATAAAATGACAATTGTAAAAAGCCTGAGAAGCCATAAATAAATGGCAAGCTGTGAGAATGATTTAATTAAAAATTAATAATATGTTATTGATAGTCGAATAATATTATATAAATAATATATTAAGTATATTATTTATATGGATAAATATATTATATTATAATTCTGTACCATTTGGGAAAAACTAGATAAGTGCATATTTCTCCACAATAAGATTAATATTTTGAGCGACCCTATTGGAGTCTTACTGATCATGTATAAGTAGGCAAGTTGTAATGGCAATGGTATCCTCTTATACTACACTTCCTTTTATACTTGATCCATTCTTGCACTACAAATATGATATCTAAATAACCATAACCATTCAACACAAGGACTAGGTGATAAAATGGCTCTATCAGGTGTTGAAATTAATGAAACACTTTATACAGCCAAAAGATGTTATGACATACATAATTTGATATTTCTGAGTCAATTTTTACAAAAAAAAAATGTAGGATAGTCCACTCTGATTCAAGCTGCCTCATATGTATACATAAACATATGCAGTGTCAAATTTTATGCTTCAATATCATAAGTTCTTCAAAGATTTTTTTTTCAACATTCTTCTTTATAAAAAATATGTATATGTCTAGAATTCCTTTATTAAGATACTTTTATATAGGAAACAGTGACCATAGATAATGATTAAGTCAATGATGATTCTAATGATTGAGTTGCGATCTTATGAGGTAAAACAGAATTTAACATTTTTTCCTGTTGAATAGATATATATGGATTACCTTTTCAAAAAAATTTCATAATTGCATATCTGATAAATATTTCTTTATTTAAATATAACTTTATTTACCTTCTTTGGAAAATAAACAGGGAGCCTTTTAAATTTTTAAAATATTTCAGCCAGAAGTCTGCCATTATTGCAACCATTGATCCACAATCCAGGACAAAAAATGCCGCAGGAGTCCGTTCTGATCAGTTTCTATGAAGCAATAGATTTGGCCTCTGCTTTTAAACCAAATTTGAAAGAACCAAATTTATTTTTCTTTCAAAAACGAGATTTAGGAGAATAAGAAGACCTTATAAATTAGGAAAGATGAACCATGAAACTTTGATTAAATAACTTTTTGCAATTCAGGAAATTCATCTAAATTAACTGGCGAGGTCAGCAAAAATTATTTTCTAAACATTATCACTTTCTCTACCTAAGTCAATTATGATGTAAAATATGATGTATACTTACTCTTATCAAATTAGTGACTTTTTTGAAAGCATTTGTCATGATTTATTTATTTTAAAAAAAAATTAAACTCTTTGGACATTTATAAATCTTCGAAATAGCCAACAAAACTACTTCTTAAACAGATTTCAAATATTTAATAAATAATATTTTACATAAATTTAAATATTTCACATTTTCCTAAAATTAAACTATATATAAAAAAACATTTCCCAGTCTTTTGTTACTTTTACAGAAGATATGTGTTGACTACTTGTATGATACTAAATGACTGAGCAATCCTAAACCAAAAATTGTTCTTAGCTTTTTAATAACCAATTAAGAATGAAATTTATGTTATTTCAGTTATGTATAATTCAAAACATGGTACTCCAAATGAAATAATCCTCATATTTGTATCTGTGTTTATTTGATTTACAAAATGAATGAACATTTTATCACATTATTTTTTATTTTATTTTGTTTTATTACAGCATGCTATGCTGTAATAAAAAATAGTAGAATGTAAGATCTGTAGTTATATATTTATGCCTATGGTTTTATAGTAACATCTTGATTTTTACTCACTACTTTAGGAAGTAAGCTGATATGTGTCAAATGTGGAAGGACCTACACAAACAAGTCCAATCTTTACCAACACCAGAAGTATGAATGCGGTAAAGATCCTCAGTTTAAATGCCCATATTGTTCTCATCGGACTAAACTTAAAGGAAATTTGAAAAAGCATATGGTCATTATGCATTTGGAAAATTTAGAATAAGTAGCTTTGCTTTTTGGTTTATGACATATAATTAAACATAAACATAAAACCAAATCCATTCTATTCTAAACTTATTGAGTTGCTGTGGTGATTGATTTCTATAAAATTGTATATCTTTTCCTTAACAATAAAGATCATGCTTCATAGAAGTCTTTCTTTACACCTTAAAAATATCTTATAAATTAAAATTGTTTTTACAAAGAAATGTTATTTAATATTATTTCCTCTCATTCACATAATTCATTTAAATTTTTTTTTTTTTTTTTAAGCAATTGTCAATTTAAATAAATTAGTTTAAATAGGTTTCCTTGAATGTATAAAAATTCATTTGAATTAAAAAAAAATAAATTATTGGAAGATATAATTATTTCCTTGATACTTTGATTGAAGATTAAGTTAAAATTATGTAATATATATCATAAAAAATAAGGTTGAATCAAAGATTGTATTAATATATTTATTTTATGACATCTATGTTCCCAATCAACTATTAAATGTTAAAATAGCTCTTGGGATTACAATTTGTCAGTTTTGCTCTCCCTCCCCCCTAAATATTTTATGAAACTAAATAAGTCTGTACAAAGATATGTTCACTAAACTAATTGTATAAAAAATATCATACTAATTGATAGTAGCAAACTTTTGGTGTTATAAATATAATTTAATCAGGTATCTACTACCAATTTAACAGCATTCCTTCTGCATTTTTATATGGATTTGGTTAATTGTATAAAATAAGTTATCACAAAACAATTTACTTAACTAACTATAATTTTTTGCTTTTATCTTTTGATAGAAAATTACTTTTGTGACTGTGGAAAATTATACAAATATAAAAGAAGCTTGCATAGGCACAGGAAGTTTGAATGTGGGAAGGAGCCTCAATTTCAATGTCCTCAGTGTAACCATAGAACCAAACTTAAAGAAAACTTAATGAAACATATAGCTTATAAACATTTATACCAAATATAGAAATATCATGAAAAACATGTTTTATTTAACAGCCACATTTATTTTTCCTTCATTATACACCAAGTATGTATACAAAGTATATTATTCACGATCCTATGTATCTCTGTTAAACTTTATGCCAAAGTATTAAACAGATTCATGTTTGTATTAATGATAATTTGTTTGTGATCATATATGTTCCTATTTATGAATTGTATTGAATTAATTTAAATTTTTTCAACGTAATCTTTTATAATTCAGGCGTTTTTAAAAATAACTCAAGATATTTATATACCTATAAATAATAGCTGATTGCTGGGTTAGGTGTTGGTTCATCACTTAAGTATACCAAATCTACCTACCTACCTGGCAGTCTGATAAAACTGGTCTTGATATTATCAGACAAACCAGAATGAAATAACACCTAAATTAGTTTTTTTCGAGGCTGAAAAAAATTTAGTCATATATTTATCTTTTCTTGGAATAAATGTATTCCTCAGAAAGTTAGCTAGATTAAAGCCAATTCTACACAATCTCTTGGCTCAGTAAACTCTTAAGTTATTTTAAGTGAATATATATATTTCCAAAGATACAGATATTTAAATTATAAGATTTCATTAAACTATCCAATTTATCTCATGAAATTTAAGGTCTTGAATAAAGGTTTTATTCAGATTTTCTGCTTAATGTAAATTACTACTAGTGGCTTTTTGGGCACCATTATTTGTATAAGGTTAGCAAAATACTTTCAATTTCTTCTCAAAGAAGTTTTGACTTAAAGATTTTTTAATAGTATATTATCACTGTTATCAATTCTAATTAATTGGAAGGAATTTTTAAAAAATGTTCTCATGAAATATTGTCACAAAAAAGTGTATTAGTTGTGATCTGCATGTGTAGACGAGCAGAAATATATCAGCACCTCTCAACATCCTCAAAATGGACTATTTTGTTGATGTAGCTTGGTATATATATCTCTTATAAGCTTGGGTAAAATTTCTGTCGGTGTTAACCAGCTCCACATTTTAATGATGAGAGTAGGTACAGTTGAACACTTCCAGTTTCCACCTAGATCAGCTCTTACTCATTGGTGGTGGTCCATTCAAATGAAACCATAAGTTAAGCTTATTGATGATTCATGATCAATAAATAAAATGGATGCTGATATCTTTCTTGGAAGATTTTCGGCAGATTTGAAAGGCGTTTCTCATTGGCTAACTAAAAAAAAATTTAGTTACCAAGTCCCCTTCACCTCTCTTCTCCGTGGCGCTACAATCTTTGGTAGGTCCTGGCCTCCTCAACGAGCCTCCGCCTTTCGGCTCGATCTTGTGCAACCGTTCTCCAGCGCCTGACTCCTAACAGGCTTCGTGCACCTTCACCTCTCGGGTCATCTTCACTTTTATTAGGTCATTAGGCCGATTTAGATGAAATTTATTCTCCACCCTTTCTAAATTTTAAATGCCAACATAAAATTACAAAATAGGGATTAAAAACCACTTTTCCGGATTAAAAAACCAAGTTTTAAATTAACTCTTATTATCCACTTTAAAGAGGCGAGAAGCGAACAAGTGGCCGTTTGGAGTAATAAAATATGCAAAACGATATTCTACCTTTGTTGTATTCGACCAAGGAAACAAATTTATTTTATCTTATTCATTTCTGTCAGTCCAAGTTTAGCTCTGGCTAATTATGTATTACTGATTACCCCTAAAACTGATTGTTATTATTTATTTGGATACTATCACGTTTTTTTGAAACTTTAATCTGGTCAGCTCATTTTTTTTCTGCTCTCTCGCCATAAGTAACAGAAAAAACTGTGAAAATCATCGATCTGACTCTTACTCTTCTTGGGTTGATGTCATTTTTTTTTTTTTTTTAATTATGACTCCCTTTATCGAGATGCTAGTGATTTACGAAATTAACATGTGTCATTCTCAATTTGCTCGCATTTCCAAACAGTAAGAGCGAAATGATAAATAAAATCGGGCGATTAACAATTTGAATATTGGCCAGTTTCAATATATAGTCTTAGATATCGGATCGGAACCGTCCACTCACTGAACATAGGGTAACAATGGAGCCTAGAGTACTTCAAATACTGGCTGTACTTTCATGTACGTATAATGTACAGGTAAATGTAAACGTAAAAAATCTCATAGCGTAAATTCGAATTTTCGAAATATTAATAATATTCGTAAAGTCGAGTTTTAATAAATGTGGTTAAAATAAAATATTATTACCTAATATTCCTTTTTGGCTTTAAGCTCAGAATGAGTTAACCGCAGAATACTCCTATCTTTTCGCTCCTGATGGAATAGTTTTGTTTAATGAACAGTTAGGGCAATAACATTTGGCCAATTAGAGAAAAAAAGTAGTGTTTATGTGATTAATAGTTGCTTAAACATCAATTCCCAAACTTGAGGACATGAAGGGACAATATGAATTTCCTTTCAAGTATGGACACTGAACAGGGATCAAATAAAAAACTGTAATCTTAGGCCGGTTTCACACTGCGATACCGAGCAGCCGATACACGTATCCGACGCTGTATGAGACGCAAAAAGAATCGTGATTCAGCTGCTGCTTCTCCCACTTTCCTCTCCACACCTTTCACAGGCTGCATTGCAATGAACGAAGTAGTAGCACTCTTGTACTTAGCCAGTAAATAAAAAAATAAACGTAAGCAGTGGGTTCACGGAATCAATAAATGCCGTGAAGAAAAAGGTGCCTTCGTATTACTGTTTAAGGAGCTAATGAATGACACCACAAAGTTTTCTAATTATTTTTAGATGATGCCATCAACTTTTGAGGAACTCCTATTATTATCAAAAAATGTATTCATTTTTAAAAATTAAATTATTAAAATATTAAATGAAAACTATTTAAATTAGTAAATAAAAACTATTAAAATTATTAAATTAACACTATTTAATTTATTAAACTAAAACTATTTAATTTATTAAATTAAAACTATTTAAATTATTAATAGCCGAAAAGCCGATTCCAAAAGTATCGTGGCAGCTGACGGGGACAGGCTACTCGTTTTGAGTATCGGTTTGAGCAGCGTCGGCTGCTGGAATCACAGTCTGAAGAAGCCTGGCCTTAAACAATGATTCCTTTGTTCTATTAGTAGCTTGGATACTGGTATAGGCTGCTCGGTATCGCAGTGTCAAAGGGGCCTTACTTCGCATGGTCAATCTCTCTCAGGTTCTGCTTTGTCACTTTTTAAAAATGTACAATTGACTTCTCAGAAATGGGATCTACCTTGAAAGATAACAGAATGAAGAATCAATTGTCAATCAAATGTCTTCAAGATACTATTTTTGATACTATCAAAAATGCCTTCTATAGGTCTATTTCTGGAGAATTCTCGTGAAAACATTTTCTGTTTGGGAAGTAAATGAGAGCTAGTTAATAAACCAATGCGCTCATTCTATTCTTATTAATGTTATTCCTTAATCTCATTAATAACTCTCATATTGCTTATTATAGTGTTATTAAACTAAAGAAAGTATTTTCTAATTCATGAATATTTTTAGGTTATACTTGCAAAGATTGTGGCAACTCTTACAGAGTTTTGGGAAGTTTAAAAAGGCACCAAAGGTTTAACTGTGGAAAAGAGCCTCAGTTTCAATGCCCGCAATGCTCTTATAAGGCCTCAAGGAAAGATCAGTTACTTGCACACATTTCAGCCAAACATGTAACATTTAACTTTATATAAAGAGATGTACCTATATTATGTTATACTGTTAAAACCAATCTTTAATAAATTAATTTATGTATCCTGTGTTTTTTTAAAATTTTAATATCTTAGTTTGTCCTATACTTATTCAAAGCACTATATAAAATAATACACCAATAAGTGTGTTTGTCGATAAATCGTTATTTTCGTGTTTTTGGAAAAGAAATATCCAGATTTTAAATTAATTATTGATTTTTGAAATACAGAAATTTTAAAACCTATAACCTTGGTAACTTATTTCGATTTTGTAATTAACAGTCTGTTAACTATCATGATTATGTTTGTTCAGAAAAGAACTAATTTATTTATATGTACTTCCCACAAGTCTGCATATTTATTATAAATTATTATGGTTGTATCATCCTTCGACTCCTAGGAGTAAAATGATGGAGAAGAGCTGCAGAGGATCTATCAAAGTGGAGAAGAATCGTTTGAGAAAGCTAAGGTCTTTCATGGACCATACTGCTGCCAAAGACCGTATACATGGTTGTATAATTTTTTTTTAAATTTTATATGTTTTATAGTTAGAAATCATTTATTTTTATTGTACATATTGTACCAAAGAATTGAGTTTCATTCTTATTACTTATTGCATTTAATTAGGCAGGTTGTAATATTTACTCAATAAAAGCAATTAAAAAAAAAAAGAAGAATATTAAGTATTTTAAAGAAGAAATATCTGGCTCATACATGTTTATGAATATATATGTATTTGAATGTTAGTGTGTGAGTATATATATATATATATATATATAGATCACTGGCCGGTGATCTGAGGTGATGAAGTCAGTCACCGTGCAGCCAGTGATTCTATGGGGCTGTCGTGTTAGAAGGAGGTCGATGGTGGATGGGTAACCATTAGAGTACAGCGGAAGGTATGGGTGGTCAGGGGTGGACCACCGTTTATGTCGGGCGTTGAGGTCTCCGATCACCCAGTGATTGGACTTTGCCCCGCAGGCTCGTAGAAGGCTCTTTATCTCCACAAGAGAACCCTGTGGACGCCGATATACCCCATGTGATGAGGGTTGGCTGCCTCATCAACACTTGAACAGTCAAGTGGCTAATGACGTTTGTCCGTAAATAGCCAGGGGGTTCGGGCAGTTTTTCTTCCATGGTCTATTCCGTGGCGGATGGCTATGAGGACACCTCCATGAGGGTCTCTAGAGTTATCCGGCCACGGTATATACTTGGAGAAACGGGGTGGTCCGAGCACTGGTGTCCGTGAGTACTGCCACTGTGGCGTCGTGTCAGTGCCAGCAGTGCTCGAACTTCTTCGGTCTTCGGGCAAAGTCCATTGACAATTGAAGTTTAAGACGGAGAAAGAATTCATGGCTGGTTTTTTCTGTCTCGTCATAACTTGCACCAAGAGGGTGATCTGTTCCGCAAGTTTGGAGGGTTTGGAGGGTTAACTGCATGCTATGGCCCAAGGAGGAGGATGTCTTCGCTTGCTGTCTGGCGTTCGAATGAGGGTTTACAGGAGGTGCTGGGAGGGAGGTTTGCGCTTTGAGATGTGGTAGTGGGGGGGTAGGATGCGGGTGGTGGGGGTTAGGGTGGTTTGTGGAGGGGGAACACCCTGTGGCGCTGGCGCAATGTCTGTGGCGGTTTCCTGAGACTCTCCCGCCTGTCGAGCTCTCTGATTGGCCTGTTTGGCGGGAGCTCTGATTGGCTGCTTCCTCGCGGCTGAACGTTTTGCCGCCTGTTCTTCCAGTGTTTTCCTATATGGGCATTGCCTATAGGAAGCTACATGGTTTTCCTTTGCAGTTTTTTTGCACTTCGGTCTTCTGCCTTCATTTGGGCAGCTTTTAATATTGTGCCTCGCCTCCACAGCGAACACAGGCGGGTTCATACCCACAGTTTGTTGTGTATATATGGCCAAATTTTGGCATTTGTAGCACTGTGGGGGTAGGGTATCCATTTTGGCCCTTGTAATTTTCGGCCGTAAAAAAGACTCGGTTGACGTGTCCCTTACTTGTTTGACGTCATTAGTGTGACGCCAGCGGGAAAAGTGACTACTATGGGTGACAAATCAACTTTTTTTCCCATCTGGTAAGTTCTTTTGTAGCCGTCGAGCCTTTGTTATCTGAGGTCTTTAAATGCCTTCATGACGTGCATTTCGACGTGAAAGTTGGGGGGAGCCCTTTTTAGTGTGAAATTCACTAATTTGGGTTATCACCTTCTTTTCGAATAAGTGTGGTGCCAATTCCTAGCATATTGCAGGCCACGGAGGACTTCCGATCTCTCGGATGGCTCGTTTCTATATATATATATATATATATATAAATTTTTTATTTTTTTAAAAATTATTTATTGAAATTTACAACTGTATATACAAAAAATAAAATACATCGAGTAAATGTGATGAAATAGATAAAAATGACACGTCACTTGTTTTTAAAGCAACTACCCATTGGTAGCACTTATTAAGGTTCTACATGATAAAGCACTATATTAGAAGGTCCCGAGGCCATCTTCTTTTCAGGCGCATCGGAGGGTTATCGGGAATGGAATGAGATGCAAGTTGTGATACTAATGGATTTGAATGGTTGTGGAGTTTGCTGTGAAAGGATTGATATCTGGTTTGAGCTAAGTCAGAAACGTAAGGTATATTAAGATCTTTGTGGATAAGTTTATTTGTGACGAAGTAAGGAGCATTTAGGATTTTTCTAAGGATTTTGGATTGTAAGGATTGGATACGAGATGAATTGGATGGTTTAGTGGAGCCCCAAAGCTCAACTCCGTATGTCCAAATTGGTCTAATTATTGCCATGTAAATGAGTCTTTTTTAATTAATTGGAAGGTTGGAGCGTTTGTCATGTAAATGTTGAAGTAGTCGATAGCGACAGGCAGTTTCTTATCGTTTTAGTCTTGTATGTGGATTCCAAGTAACACGTTTGTCCAGATGGAGTCCTAGGTAGCGGATCTGTTCAACGGGGATTAGCGGAACTTCGTTAAAGGATATTGTAGGACAGGAAATCGTGGGTTTACGACGGAGGGTGAAGGTTATTCGATGGGATTTATTTGGATTTATTTTGATTCTCCATTTTTGACACCATTCTTGAAGTTTTATGATATGGGATTGGAGTGTCTGGGAGGCAATGAAGGGATGATTGTGTACTGATAACACACACGTGTCATCAGCATACGCGGTGAGGATGGTGCTAGGATGCGTCGGGATGTCAGCTGTATACACCGTGTAGAGGATTGGACCAAGGATACTTCCTTGAGGAACACCTGCAGATTGGGTAAAGAGAGAGGAGTAGGAAAGTTATGATTACCTTTGAAGGTTCTATCACTAAGATAGGAACGGATGATAAGGAAGTATGTAGCAGGTAGGAATTTTCGTAGTTTGTACAGCAGTCCCGGGTGCCAGACTCGGTCAAAAGCTTGTTCTACATCGAGAAAGGCTCCCGTGCAGTACATTCCGCGCTCCAATGTGGAGGAGACAACGTCCTCCACACGATGACTTTGCTGGATTGTGGAATGTGATGTTCGGAATCCAAACTGGTGGTCTGGGATTATGTGATTGGAATCTAGGATAGGATACAAGCGTTTTAAGATGAGTTTTTCCAAGATTTTACCCATAATTGGCAAGAGAGAGGTAGGACGATATGAGGAAGGGTGTTCCGGTGGCTTTTTGGGCTTGGGTATCATTTTGACTATGGATACTTTTCAAGGATCAGGAAAATATGTTGTTCGGAGTATAGCGTTATATATTAATGTTAGGAGCAGGATGGCTTTCCAAGGAAGGTGTTTTAGGATATAGGATGTGATAAGGTCATGTCCAGGGGCTTTCTTGGTGGGTAACCTTTGGATGATACTTGATATTTCTGAGGGATGGAATGCTTTAGGAGGAGGGGACATTTGAAGTGGGATATTTAATCCTGTTCCAATACTTTCAAGATGATTTGGGTTAAGGATATCAGGATGGGGTTTAAAGGTATTGAAAAGGTGCTGGCCGAAAATTTGAGATTTTTCTTCGTCAGATCTTGACCACGTTTTGGATTCAGTTAGAAGAGGGTGATTACAATTTTTATAGTTCAGGAGTTTTTTTTTGTGGCCATCCATAAGGATTTGTCAGTCGTGTTAAGGTTTTCAGTATATTTACATAAATTTTGAATTTTGAATTTTTTTATTTCTGTTTTTAGTTTGTTAGTCAATTTGGTGTAGTTATTTTTGTCTGACGGATATCTGGTTCTATGCCACCTAGCTCTTGCTTTTCGCTTTTCTCTCAATAGGATGCGAAGATGTTGAGGCAAATTACTCTGGAGAGAATTGTATGTTTTTCTTTTTGAGGTGTTATCTTTTATGCTATTGCGTATTAATGTCGTTAGTATTTCTATGGCAGTATCAATGTCTTGTTTTGTTTTAAGTGGAAGTCTATTTTCATTTCCAAATCATATCGAAAACTGTCCCAGTCTACTCGGCCAGTAATCAACGAAGGATGGGTGGGTTTAGGAACAGAAGTTGAATGGAGGGAAAGCAGTACTGGACTATGATCAGATGAAAGGTCATTTAGGGATTTTATTGTGAGCTGGGATGATGATACCTGGGAAGTGATGAATATGTCGAGGATATCAGGTCGTTTTTTGAGGGATGTCGGCCAATATGTTGGGTTCATAGGTGGAATGATGGAATAGGTTTTGGATGTAGAGACTCGGGATAGGATGCTGCCACGAGAGTTGGATGATCGACAACCCCACCGTTGGTGCTTAGCGTTGTAGTCTCCTCCTGCAATGAAGCGAGGTCCCAGAGATCGGAATAAGGATTCAAGATGACTATAGGAAAGGGGAATATTTGGTGGGCAATATACAGCTGAGAAAGTTAAATTGTAAGGACTTGTTGATATGATAACCGAGGTTGATTGGATTTCTGCAGTTGGAGTGGAAGGAATAAGGGAATGGGGTAAGGATCTATGGATAAGGATACAAGAACCAGCATGTGCTGTGTTGTCTGGATGCTCCGACCTATAAGTGATATAGTCCCGTATGTAGATATGTGATTTTTTTGTGAAGTGGGTCTCCGTCAGTAAGGCAATATCAATGTTATTGTCGTGAAGAAATATGTCAAGTTCGTCTCGGTGGTTAGTTAGTCCATTCGCATTCCATAGAATGATAGCCAGGGGCTTTGTGCTCATTGTGGAATATGGAAAAGGGACTTGATAAAGGACTGTGGTGAGGAGTGAAATGAGAGGTGCGATCGTTTCTTTCAGCTCTGACAGGAAGGACGATAGGATGTTATTGATGTCTGCTGGATTTGTGACAAGATTTGATTCGGGGAGCTGTGGTGGAGGATTGTATCTATGAATGCTAGCAGGGATTTGGACCCGTCTTGGGATACTAGGAACAGAGTCAACTTTTAATGGTGTTTGGGTTGGGAGGTTAACTATGGAAGAAGTTTGGATTGGAACTGGTTGTTGACTCTGTGGTGGTAGTTTCACACGTAGAGGTAGGTAATATGGAGGAATGTCTTGATTAGGACGTTGAGGTTTGGAAAGTGGAGGCTGTGGTTTGGAGCTTTGAGGCGCCTGATGTGGTGCATGAGGATCTCCTAAAATATTTAAATATGACGAAGGAACATTTAGATTCCCTCGTTTTCCTGTTGAGGAGGATGGATGGTGGATGAAGTAGACGGCTTGGGCTCAGTGGTGAAAAGTTGATCCTTATGATCATGAAGGGTTTTCGGAGGTCCCACTCTTACTTCTTGAGAGTTGTGAGGTCGATTTTTTGAAATTGTTTGCAAATGTCTCTGCCTTTGATGGTTTTTATGTACGACGCACCCTCTGTAATTTGCTGGTTGTTCTTCACCGCAAAGGACACATTTTGCGGGCATTTCTCTGGTCTTCAGGCATGTTGCTGTAGTATGTGGTCCAGCACATTTGACACATCTGGCTGGATGGTGACAATATGATTTTGTATGCCCCAGAGTTTGGCATCTGGTGCACTGCACAGTTGTAGGTTTTTGTTTAGGCTGCTCAAATCGGACAACTGAGTATACCAGTCTTGTAATTTTGAATATTTCGATGTTATTGCTGGCTGGTTCTAGAGTATATATATAGAATAGAAAGAAAACTTTATTCTGGAACCAAGTCCCTTAAGAATAACATTAAATAACACAAAGTAAGATCATAACTGGCCGAGAGGCTGTTAAAAATAAAACAACATAGATAAAATTGAATACAAATATGTATGAAAAAAAATATAGAGAAAAACTAGAAAAAGAGAAAACTATTAATAAAAATAGAGTGACGAAATAAGTATACAAAATAGAGGTTAATATTGCAAACAAAATTGAAGAAGAGAAAAAACCAAACAGAAACTTAAAGAAAAATAAGAGATAGAAAATCAAAATTATCATAGTCAAACTATAATTTATGCTAATGTTTAATGTCGGACGGTCTTAGTAATTAAATTAGACGATTACATACATCCTTATAATTAGAGAGCGTCGGGTTGGAGGGAAAGAAGATGGTGAAAGAATAGTGTTTTAAATCTTCCAAAGGAAGAAGCATTGCGGATACAGGGGGAGAGGGAATCCCCAAGAGTAGAGGATCGGACAAGGAAGGAACATTGCAATGCAGTACTTCTGTGGGATGGAGTATAGAGATCGGGAAGACGAGATCTTGTATGCAGTGATTTGATAGCAGACTTGAATTTCAGGTTGCTGAAAATAAAGGGAGGGTGACGGGTGTTGATAACTTGGAATTGGTAGGTGCCTAGGAAGTATTTTCTGCGGAAGGAGGGGAAAAGCCAATTTAACTCAGTGTAGAGATGCGAAACATGGGGACGTCTCGAGGTTCCGAAGACAAACCTAATGAAGCAATTCATGATGCGTTTTAATCTGTCCTGAAGAACCGTCGAGAGCCCGCCATATATCACGCAACCATAGTCAAATTGGGGGAAGATAAGGGAGGATGCTAGAAGTTTGCGTGTGGATAGGGGAAGGAGGTGACGGGAGCGGTGAAAAAGTTTTAGGATACCGATTGATCTTCGGGAGATTTGTGCAATGTTGGATTTTCAGGAGAGGGTTTGATCAATGGTTAAGCCTAAATTTTTAACAGAGGAATGGAAAGTTATTGGATGACCATTAAGGAATAATGTGGGAAAATTGGCATATGAATGAAGAAGGGAATGTGATCCTAAGGCAATTGCTTGGGTTTTAACTGCGTTTAATGTTAATTTGTTCAGATTTGGACAGGCACAGGTTTCGTCTAGGTCTTCCTGAATTTTGGTAAACGCATTTCGGATGGAGGAAAGGAGAAGTAAATTTGGAAGTCATCGGCATAAAGATGGTGGGAACAATGGTGAATTAAATGAGGAAGATCATTGATGCAGGAATTAAACAGTAGAGGGGAAATGCTCGAACCTTGAGCTACTCCTGACTGTAGAGTGAGGAAAGAGGATAGGCCTTGGTTAGGAGTGGCAACTGCTTGGGTGCGGTGGGAAAGGAAAGATTGAAACCAAAGGAGGGAGCTGTGGGAAAAGTTCAATGATTTCAATTTGGAAAAAAGGATATTATGGTCTAAGGAATCGAATGCTTTAGAGAAATCAAGGAGGATCAGGATGGTCAGTTCTTTTTTGTCCATTGCTGCTTGAATGTCAGTGATAATTTTAATGAGTGCGGATTTTGTTGAGAAGCCGGGACGGAAACCAAGTACCTTATGTGTGTGTGTGTGTGTGTACACACACACACACACACGTTTAGTAAGGTTCTTGAGGTTCAGTCAATAAATAAAAACAACTATTTTGGCGATGTTTCGAGACTATATTGTTCTCATAATCATGCCCTGCATCTTATTAGGTATGTCCTAGTATTCTAGGATAGTATTCACGCTTGCTAATTTCCTGTTGGATTTCTGGAGTTCCTTCATCACTGTAATTGCTTCAGGACCGTGGGTTGTCTTGATATCTTCATAAAATCCCATTCTTCCACTATAGATATTTTCCAGTATTGATTCGATTTGTAAATATGGATAAATTTAAAAAGATAAATAAAAAAAGAAACAAAACAAAAATGTTACAGGTAGCGATTATCACCTTTCAAAGTTCGTCAGACTAGGCAGTGAGATATGTAAACAGTTAATGTTATCCTTTACATTCTTTTATTTGTTTACATTTTGGCTTCCTTCTAAATATTATAATTCCTAAACCAGTCTTCAGTCAGTTACTCAGATATTTTTGTGTGAATAGCAAATTTCTAAGTGACTGTTTGTCTTAGTTTTTTGGTCCCCTATAAGTTCCTGAAGTTTTGCCATTTAAATTCGGGACACCCTGTATATGTATATGTGTATATATATGTATGTATGTATGTATGTATGTGTAGTACGGATATTCAAAATCTGAGTTTTTATTAAGAAATGATATTCTCTTGGGGTGGGATGGAGGTATGTAGTCAAGGCCAGGAAAAGCATGGAATTCGTATTAAAATCTACCTGATGGATTGCCACTAAGTATTGTTTAAACATTTTTGTAATGAAAAAAAAAAATTAATTTTTGGTACCGATGTAGAACCCCAAATTCGCTCCTGCTCTAGCCCAAATTACTTTTTTCTTATTAAGTCCTCTTTACTTATTTCGATGTTTTCGTCTCTTCTTTTGGAAGAGTAAGCTTAGACTTTATTATTCCTATAAACATACTATCACGTGCCACTCCCCCACCCCATTTTCTCCACTTACAGTTTTTAAGGCAATAATTTTAATTTCTTACGTTTTATCACTTCATTATCATATGAAGACATCAAATAAAAAATATCATCACATGAAAATGAGATTTTTATTGAGTCTCCCGACAAAGAGGCTATGATGAGAGAAATACGACGGCATCTGCAAGCCTAAGAAGAACAATACCCCAGGGATCGATAATATTGCATCTGAATTATTCAAGTATAACGGAGATATGATAAAAATACTCCAAGAATTATTAATGGGCAACTGGAGAAAAGTAAATTACAATCTGAATGGACGAAAACAGTGATTTACCCATAGAGTTATAGACAAGAGGAGGGGGCTTACCTCTCAATCGCTGAGGCAGTTACTGACTAAAGGCAGCTACTTTGATTTGAACTATAAAGTCAGCATATTAGCCGTTTTTCAGTTCAAATTTTGGTTTCTTAGGCTTTATTCTAGGATTTTATCATATTTAATGCGTTATTTTTCCATTTAATATTGGGGCAATACTCTAGCCCAAACGGAATGAAAGTCGCCAGCTGTAGTAAAATGGGCGTGGCCGGTTGGTGTTTTGGTTTCACTCCTCACTGAAGAAAATACGGGAAGGGCCTCTCCATATGTCTTATAACTCCATGGATTCACCTCATACTTAAGGGGATATATTACTCTATATGACAGATCAGATGTTTATTCCGTAAATGCTATTGGACAAGAGAATACCCATTGGATAAGATCACCCGTTCATTTATTTTCAACAAGCATATAATTCTGTAAACAGAGAAGTATATAAAGCAACGATAGATATGAAAGTTCCTAGTTCGGGCTCGTCTGATAGAAAGGACAATGGAGAGAAATTCATGCTTCGTCAGGATGAATGGAATGTGATCAAGAGGATTCACAGCGGGAACAGGCAGGACGATGGCCTAGTCTGTCTAGTGTTGAACTTTTCTCTATAAAAGCAATTAGAAAACTGGTATCCGAACAACAGGAACACCTTAACAGAGCAGTACGTTTTATGATTTGCAATAGTTGCTTTTCAATCATCAGATAAATCTACTGCAAGCTGGCCCACATCGTTAACACAGAAAAAACAAAATATATGTGTACTCTACCTAACCGTGAAGATGATTAAAGTCATATATAGGTTGCTATAGATTTGAAAGAGTACAATACTTCATATACTTAGGAATCTAGGCAATCATAAAAACAATATAATGGAAGAAATTCAGAGATGAATCCTGTCAACATCTACACTTACTTTCCGCTACAAAAACACTTATGAAGCCACATAGTATCCAGGGCCTCCAAAGAATGATAAAACAATCTGGCGACTAGGGCTCACGTTCGGCATAGAATGTTGGACAACAGGTAGAAACCAAAGAGTTATTCCTCCTCAGGTTCGAAAGAAACGTTCTTCGGCGAAGATACGGAGGTGTTTGTGAATAAGGACGAATGCCGAGTTAAGTATTTATAATGATGTGGATGTAAACATATTCATAGAAGTATCAAGATTTCTCTGAGCCGGTCGTGTTGCAAGGATAAATTCCTATGAAATACCATCTATGATTCTATTAGAATTAGAGTATGGTACCAGGCGAGTTGGGCAGCCAAGGCTCCGTTGGTGAAACTGTGTGGCTACTGATACTTATTTGCTTCTTTTCAGGTCCGGCGAGAGCCGACCCGGACCCCAGGGCAAATATATTTCCCCCCCCCCCCTGAACATCATCCAAAAAATACAATTTATTTTTTTACTAATGAACTACAATGTTTGATTAATTTCCTAATACCATAAATCGCCATAGAATCGTTTATATGAGGTAATATTTGTAAGAGATCACCTTAGCCCGGGCCCCCCTCCCTTCTTAGTGGCTCTGCTTCTTTGCAGAAACTGGAGGGCAGCGGCACAAAATGGAGATAACTGGCGATCTATGCTTGAGCAGGTTGACTCTACAAGTAGTTCGTAATCGATTTCTTGTACGCTTAAATATTATTGTGTATTACATTCTTATACATCCGTTTGTAGCGGGTCTGTTCAACTGGAACTAGTGGAATATAATTAAAGAACATTATACGACAGTAAGTTGTAGGCTTAAGGCGAATGGTAATTGGTGTTTTGATGCTATTTGTTTAGGTATATTTTAATCCTCCAGTTTTAATATAAGACTTGTGTTTACAAGTCTTGAGGAAAAAAAAGAAATTCTCCAGTTCTGACACCATTCTTGAAATTTTGTGATTCTTTCTTCAGCAATTTGTTATACGAAAATAGCACCGAGCAGAAGTTACATTTTTTTACTCAAATAGCTTTCCTTATATCTAAAATGAATTTTTATAAACTCTTAAATTCTTACGTCCGCAGTTTTAAAAACTCATAATTGAGAAAGAAATTATTGGTGAAAAATTAAACTTCTCACTTTATCCAAAATATATTCCTCAGTCAAAATAGAGTCCAAAAATTCATAATTGTTAAAGAAAAAAGTTATTCGTGAAAAATAAAACTTCTTACTTTATCCAAAATAGAGTCCTTAGTCAACTCGTCATCCAGTTTTGAATAATGCTAATACAGATGTAGTATTAGCTTTAGTTGAAGAGGATCCGCAGACGAGTGTAAGGGATATTGGTAGGGAAACTGACTTATCCCGAAGTTCGGTACATAGGCTTTTAAAAAAAGAAAAATTCAGACCTTACCATGTTTCAGTGCACCAAGCATTGTCCGAAAGTGATTTGGACCAGCGATTAAGGTTTTGCCATTGGGCACAAACAATTATAGCTGAAAATCCTAATTTCTTTTCTAATGTGCTTTGGACAGATGAAGCTACCTTTTGTAGCACTGGCTTAATGAACATGCACAACGCACATTATTGGTCCAGAGAAAATCCTCACTGGATGTTACAACGTGACCAGCAACACAGGTGGAAAGTGAACGTCTGGTGCGGCATTATAGGAGACCAGATCTTCCGATTTTACTGGAAGAGGTGCCGCTTGAAAAACGTATGGTGATGTGGTTCGAACAGGATTGGTGTCCGGATCACTATTCCATTAGAGCTAGGAACGTTATAAAACACATGTTTTCCAATAGATGCATTGGAATGGGTCTGCATATTAATTGGCCAGCAAGATCTCCGGGCTTAACAATTTTAGATTATTTCTTTTGGGGAAGATTGAAAGATCTCGTCTAAACGAATAGACCGTCGACATTATAAGAAATGAGGGTAGAAATACAATATGCGAATCATTCCATTCTCAGCGAGACTTCTGATCTAGACTTTTGTTATGCATGAATGAAGAAGGCCGTCACTTTGAACACATAAAGTAGTATTTTTAAGTAAATAAACAAATATTTTTAACCCAATTGCATTTTCAAATAATGTAATATTTACTTAATTAATAAAATTCAATTTCCTTCAGAATCCATAATTAACTTCTCATCTAACAACCAGGAGTTCCAGGGTTCCTTTCAAATAAGAGGATTAGGCTGTTATCGACGTAGGGGTGCATCTGATTGAAAAAGTAACCGATACAAAACAGTTTTAGAATTCACCATCAGAATCCGTCATAAAAACCAGTCACTTATGGTGAAATTTCCAGTACTGGAGCCATTCCAGGAATACTGGAGAAATTCTGGAAGGGTTGAATATCTTCAAAAGGTAACTAATATGACGCAATATAAGATCCCTGATTATCGCATTGAAATTCCATAGACTCTGGGTTTTATTAGCCTGACACAACATTCGTGGGACACACTGTATAATTGATGCAATTAAACTATAGACTAATATAGCACGAAAAATGCACTTTGGAAGTAATAACCTAAAAATAAACGTTATTACATTGTTGCTGCATTTCAACTTAATGGCTATTCATGATCATGAACAACAGTATATGCGTTTGTGCATCTCAGCATGGCCCTGCTAGGACCGGTGTCCACTACTCTTTCAACGCTCTCTATGAAGCCATCGTTTTAATGTTATGCGTTATGAGACACATCATTTTAAAGCTAATTATATTATCTATAAGTTTTGTTTAATACTTTTCTTCATAAAACGTAATGATAAAAATCTATAATTTGTTGAAGTTACTTTATATTTTTTGTAGTGGCAGTTTTCTGTATATGAATAAGTATTACGGCGAAATTATGCTATCTACATAAAAAGTGTATATAACATAATTTGTTTGTAATATTATTGGGTGTAAAATAAAAAAAAGAACACTGCCACAGCATAATTAGGTTTCAAGCTGTCGGCATATAACCAGAGTTCTGTACTTGTAATGTTGCTGAAGGTGTGGGGGTCGGGAAGTTGTGTTTTTTTAGTGTATACTTTATATACTAACACCCTGTAAAAATTCAGCTTTCCCCTAATTAGTTGGGACAAAGGCTAATTATTGCTTTCATTGACTGGACTATACGGACTAGTCATCGTTTCCAAGGTTGTCGTAACAAAACGTTGGTAGGTACTCGACGAAAAAATTCAAATCAACAGCGCATCAATTTTGTTCATAGTTATGTTATTCTAGAGAAATAGAAACATACTTGCTCCTGGCTATTGGAATAACCAGACCAGTAGACTGCTTAAGTTTTTCGAAACTTTTCCCCACAACTGAATGGGTCACCCTCAACAACGACGTAACTTATTTTTCAGAAATGGAGAATTTTGTGCAAAATGTCGTTACTCTCAAGACACATCGAGCTGAATATTTTTTCCATTCCCTGAAGTTGATAGCCTTAACTCTGGTCGTGGAAAGGTGAGCGTCTGACGATATTTATCGGCAAAAAAGTAGTTACAATCAGCCAAGGCTCCCGTCCGGAGGCTAAAAACGTCTATAGATGTGAGATTAAGGATGGCATGGCTATTGGGTTTCGAAGAGGAGCGGACCGACGGGTATGTCATAGTGTGTCAAATATTGTGCGTGTCACATTATTGAATAACTAATGTCATAGGCCCTTCTTTTCTATAAGCATACAAATCTTAGAAATCCCTTTTAAACTCTTTCAATGCAAATTTACAGATATTTCTCAGGTTTGATGTTAATGTCAGTTATTAAGGTTTTGGAGAAGAAAAAACTGACGAACGGTTCTTCGTGTTTTTTGGGGGTGCTGAACCCGAATTTTAAGTTTACTTCCACGGCAGCCGTCGAATTTATCCCAGAAATCGCAATAAAATGATTATTTTCGAATCTTATTTCGAAGAGTCTTTATATATTAATTGTAGCTAGAAACAGTACCTGCGAAATGAAAAAAAAAAAAACAACTCCGTAATTTTCGCTTCAGTTATGGTCTTGGGAAAAATTATTGAAATTGGGCAACCTGCGGTCAGTCCTACTTCTTCGCAAAACACGTATGTCGTACTATTTTGGCTGTAACTTCGAAACTATTAGTCCGAGCAAAAATTACCTTTTTTCATCTTAAAGCTAGTTAAATTTATTATTAAGTACGCTAAAATAAATCCGCATTGTTGTAAAATCCAAGTTTCTTTGGCACATTTTTCACTTTCAACTCCGCAAATATTTGTCCAATACAAAATTTCTTTTTTTCATCTCAGGTTAAATTTACTATGTTCTATATATGTAATTTATATTAAATCCTATGAAACACCCACGTTAGCACGCGAAACATGTATGTTGAGGCCAAATATGACATGTTCAGAGGTCTGGCGTAGGTGTTTCACGGAATTTAATATAAATTATATATAGGTCATTCTCACAGAAAGTAAATGTACTAACACAACTTCAAATGCAGTTTTTTATTTAGTAAAAATGAGAAAAACGTTTGGATACCGTCATGATCCTGTCCTCAATTTTACAGATGAAGACAGGGCCTTGACGAAACATAGGTATTTCTAAAATATTTTGTTTTGTTGCAACGTTTTTTCTAAAACATTTATAGAAATAGAAACTGTTCCACGCCGTGAACAAGTATAGAGCAATAAGAAAAAACAGGTTTGAATACTTAACTTTTTAATGAAGCCAGGAACTTGACGGTGGTTGTTTGGACATTCACGAATTTGCCGATATTGTTCTTCTCTGAGTGTTCCCACTGTACTGCAAGGACTAGTTAATGGGTGGTGCAATAAGATAATAATGGCGCGAAAAATAAGGCAGAAAAACAAAGCAGGCTAGCACACGCGTTACCGAGAAAATTTGAAAAATAAAAATGGACAGGGCCTTGACGTCGAGGGCGGGGAGACTCATATTTTCATTGTAATATTGGAATCTATTGGCTCTATCCCATTTTGAACAATCACTTCTCAATCTCCAGCAATATTATGATCTAGGATTGAATAATCACTTCTGTATTTGCAGAGATAGACCTCCTACAGAAGCTTGAAGTTGGGAATATCGTGCCCGGACATCACCATGACAATTGGTCAAATTTTACAATTTTTCTACACAAAAAAAATATTTGATCGTGAAAAGAAAAATTTCACTTTTAGATAAAGTGATACACTACAATTAAAAAAAAATTCAGATCCAAAATCCATAAATGGGGAGTCACAAATGTACTGGACACCACTTCTGCCCCTCTCTATGAGAATAACCCATATACGTATGATCTAATAACATATTTAACCAGATTTTAGATGAAAAAGACGAAATTTTGGACCGGATAAATAGTTTCGGAGTCATAGTGGAAAATGTGGCAAACTACTTGGATTTCGCAAAAGTAAGGGATTTTCAGCGTGTCGGCATGTGTATAAGGAACTTGATCATAACTTCATACTGACTCTAATGCCGTAAAACGGGGCAGCTATGGGACACTTCAAAGTTTTAAGTTGATTCTATCTTTATTTTTTAAGTTAAAGCGCTGAGAAAATTATTAATTCATAAGGTCAGTCTCCCCCTTTCAAAATATGGCAGAACAATAAGTCTAGAAACAACAGTATTGAACTAAATAAATTATAAATATGTCCCAATCTTACAGCAAAAATTGAGACAGTGAATTATTCCATTAGAAACATGACTTTGCACCAATGTTACCCCACAATATCGTATAGGATCATTGTTTACCGAAGAGTGTGGACTAAATTTATCCAATACTTTTTTTTACGCACACATGAGAACAATTAATTTGTAAAGCCTAGTCCAGACTGTGCACAAATGTTTCGGAACAGTGTTCCCGAACTCAAATTTGATTATGACTTGTTCCGGAACTGTTCAGAAATGTTGCGAAACAAATTCAGCCCTGTTCCTTGTTTCTCGTTGGAGATAGAAACACGGGAACATTGAACAAGTTTAGACGTGTTCCTGAGAACAGTTCAGGAACAATTTCCGATATAGATTTTGAATGTGTACGTAAGACTTATTTAGGAATCGCCGTTGGCAAAAAACGGAAGTGTGATAGCTTAGCTAATCGGCTCTGGAATTGATTGCCTAAAGTAGTATTTGTTCGGGATATTGTCCCTCCAATCATAACTCATAATTCTTCAAAATCACTTGGGGACATCCTAGTAAAATTTCTGTAATAAATATCTCCCAGGCTAAAACAGGTTGGTAACCTGAAGGATTGTCCTGAAGTTCCCCCGGTGACACGAAAAAAAATACGTATGATAATTTACCAGGTGCCCTGTTTTATTACGGAAGTAAATTTAATCAGCTTTAAGATTGAAAAGCAAAGCTGCAATTTTGGATAGAACTAAGAGTTTCGTAGTTAAAGCCGAAGGTTTCGTGAAGAATGGTCCGGTTTCGGAGTTTTTTTTTTTATTTCGCAGATACTGGTTCCAGCTACAATATTTATACATGGCGTCCAAAAAGAATTTCGGGTATTTGTTTCTTCGATTTCTCCAGTTTTGAACATGTCGAGTGAGGCTATTGCAGGAATTTGTGCTGCCAATTTATAGTCAAGCGTTACAAAATAAATTTTCACCAGCCCAAACGGGAGTCGAACCCACGCCTTCAGTACCGAGTGCGGTGAGAAACGCCCCAACTCACTGGGCCATTGAGTCCCCAATTGTACGAAGTGTTTGTTCAAAAAAATGATGCTTTTTCTATCACTTTGTCCCATTGATAAGGTCCACCACGCTCAATTAAATAACCAGAAAATCACACAAAACATAAAAAAAATGGTCCGAACATTTCAGAGGACGAAAAATAATGAACTAAGCTAGTTATTTTCATGTAAGTAGTAAGCAGGGGAAGTTATTGAACATTCTTAGAAAAAAAGGATGTTCTTGGGAAAAATTATGCCAGCTTTAGCCATCCCGCTTCCAACAAAAAACCGGAGATTTTTATAGGATCACACAAAGTTGTAGATATCATTATGCGGGGTCGACTGTATATTGGTCGTAAAAATAAAAAGGCATGCCTTTTTGGGGGGTTTTTAAACCTCTTGGTGTTGCTTGGACCGACAGTTCCCCATTCAGAAATTACATGGAGAATATTTATGACTGTTTAAAGTCCCGCAGCGATCACACTAAGGGGAATATACTGCAGCTCCTATAAATGGTAGGTCATAGGGACAAAAAACTAAAGATATTATCCATTAAATATTGAGATTAAGTAAGCAAATTTCCAATCTGCTGCAACAGAGCTTAAGCATGTCTTAAGTTTTACTTTAAATGTGAAAAAACTGTATCACCATGTATAGGCCCCCCAGTCCCTGAGGATAGATCCATGTCAACAGGTGACAATTTTTTTAAATGACAGATAATTTTTCTTTTTGATGGAAAAATGTTACTTAGCCCCTCAAACTTAATAATAAAACTCAACATGGGTAAAAAAAACCAACATAATAGATCATGGGATTTTAGTGTGTGAATATAATGGACATGGTGGATTCAACTTTTAAGCAAAGAACTAGAAGAAACTGACATGCCAGCTAACAGAAGAAATTTCTATAGACCCCTCATTGTGCGCACATATACATATATATATGTTCTTTTTCCAGTTTTATTTTATTTTTGTTGAAACTTATTGAAACATTGATTTGTATCAGAAAAATATTTTAAACATTGTATGCATATATATGCTTTTGGCATGGTGTATGCACAATTGTAAAATAAATGCCTCTTCCTCAGGGTTACTACAGAAGAGAAAAAGGAAGAAAAAAAAAAGTACATACACATACATACATATAATCCTATTGTTTTAGTGCTAAATAATAAATTATGAAACCCTGTCCATCCTCTAATATAAATCATAACAAGAAAAGTTTTATTCTCATAAACCATAGTGATTAGTCAGCACCCATGACTTTAATCACAATAACACTTACACAGCCACTAATTGAGTTGTAACTTACCTTCATTTTTAATTTCTTCATCACATGACTTAGCAGTAAAGGGTTGCCACCATTTTGAAGAAAAATAATAAATTCATCTAATCCCAAGCAGAACTTATTGATCATTATAAATCTTAACCATAACTATCAATAAAAAGTAAACAAACAATTATAATATAAATGGATCAAGTTTCACTTACAATCTATAAGGATTATACAAGCAATGGTGGCAACTCGGTAGGAAAAATAGCTCCTCTGAAGCCTGATCATGCTGACTTCAGAGAATAAGCAAAACACAGATTAATATTAGTTTATTAAATAAAAAAAATTCCTTACAGGGAGTACTTGAAAGTGATGTCAAATTAGTCAAAAGACAAGACAATACAATAATTCAATTCAGATAGTCCCTTAGGCTTCTATCTTTAGTTAAATACTATCTAGCTTACTGTATAATAGTCAAAGAAAAACAATTATTAGTAAATTAGCACTGAAGTACTAGAAAATATTAATCTAATCATCATATAGTGCTAAAAAACCAAATTGGTAGAGGTCCTGATCTAATAACAAAAAATTGTAGCTGACCAGTAGTAATAATTTTAAAACTAAAGACTAATTTTATAAACAGAAGTTTCTTTGACTAACAATCAATAGTATTGTTGTGGTTTTAACATAGGCAGTAACCAGATTACTTCTTGAACTGTTAAGTAGAAATATAATGAATAGAAACAGCGTATGTAAATTATTCTTTACATTTCACCACTTTATCTCCATAGTTCACATTAAATTTTTAATAACATCAATTTGGAAGATAATTATTCTATCACTAATATCACACTTACATTTGTCATAATTATGATGGACATAACTCAAGGATGAACATAAGAACACACCAGGTGTTAATGTGAACTCTTTTTTTTTCCTTTTAATTTAAGGAAGAAAAACAATCCTGTTATGAATACTAAAACCCATTTGCAATCTCTTAACACAGAATTTTATGATCAAGAGTTCTAATAGAAAACTAAATGAAAAAACGTTTTTACAGTTCTAATAATTTTTAATTATTTATACACTTAGTTTATTTACTTAATCCATAAATTACTAAAAATTTCAAGAACACAAGTATCATTATCAATATAGAGTAACTCTATTTCCTACTTATTTACTGGCTCTCTTTTCCTCTGGTACCAATTGCTAACAATGTTGAGCTACACATGTGAATTCAAATTCTTTTAAAACAAATAGCTTTGATAAAATAAATATTCAGATTCATGCTTCATCAAATACACTGTAATATACTTCTAATATTTATACATATTACACACCCAGAATAAAAGAGGCACAAATCAAAAGTGTTCTGACTTATTATTATAGATAAACATAATTAGAAAACCACAGCATTTTTATAATTAAAAACGATTGCTGCAAGGTAAAAGGATATCTTAATCATTTTAGCTCAATATTCGAAGGATGTTGGTCTCAACAAGTATGATTCGAAAAAAAAATAAAAAAAAAATAAACAAAATTTGAGATGTGATTCTTTTATTCTGGAGATGTGACACATTTTATCCATATATCATAGATTTTGCTTTTTAAATGAATAGCATATTTAATCACCGACATTTAACTCTAACAGGACAGATAATACAAATTTTCAAAGGAAAGAAAAGTTAATTTTCATGAAGATCACACTTCAATGTTGCACCTTAATAGATGAACAATAAATAATTAAATGAAGTTAAGTAATAAGCCAGAAATAACACGCTAGAATTGATATCAAAATAAAGGTTTTCATTGAATCAATTAATACGTTTCGAGTGTTAAAACAAAATTGGGAATAAATGAAGTGTAGTACCAAACCAACAAGAACAAATGGTCAGAAATTGAAATGTTAGGTTTGGGCAAAAGTTTCTATAATAAACTCAATCACATGAAAGAAACTCAGTATATCTTTTTTAAATCATTTCAAAATTCAGTCATTGGTGTAATCAAAGCAATTTAATTGCAAGATTTGGAAATCTCACGAAGAATAGAAGTTAAAAAAGTAGGCCTTAGGATATTGTGAATCCCGTTCATTGAATCTTCTTTAATTAGAATTCATTTATGTGCAATAAAAATATAAATAACATATTTTCATAAACTAATTTCAGAGTTTTAACTTAAAACAATAAAATAAATACATTAATGGACATTTTAAAATTCAACTTGTTTAAAGAAAGATCAATTAGATTTTTTTTTTTTTAATCCTTCAAAATATAAAGCAAGCGACTATAATTTAATTTTTATTATTCCAATTATTCCTTTAAATATTTAAAAAATCTTTAAAAATCAATACACATAATCTAACCTAAAATGTAAGACATGTAAACATAAAACTTTTTTAAAGCTTTAATAATGAATGTAATTGTTAAGAAAAAATTAACAATTTTTACTTAATTTAAATATTTTAAACTATCAAGAAACTTGAACTAATTAAAAACAAACAATTTAATAAAATAATGTATTATATGATTAATTCAACGGGATCAAAAAAAATAAATTAAAAAAAAATAAAAATAAAAAATATATATATATATATATATATATATATATATATATATATATATATATATATTAATAATGATTAAATTTAAAACAAAGTCATCTAAATCTAGAAGTGATTAAATATGTGTATACTGACTATTTCAGGATTGCCATTATTTTAAAATTTATTTTGAGAATAATTTAAGAGAAAATTGTATGTACACTTAAAATCATAACAGAACAATTAGAATGCCTTACCAGTAGATAGAAAATAATAAATGAACTATTAAAAATTATCTATAAATAACCAAAGCAAAACTAAATATTAATCAGCATATCAACTGTAAACAAAATCTAAAGAGTTATAACAAACATTTAATAAAAACCATTGCTTTGAAGGATTTCATCCTATATCTTTATCTTCCAGATGTTACTACTGTATCATAAATAAGATACAATATTGTCTTGTAACATTTTGATTCTTCGGGAGAACATCTGTTTATATATAACGTTCTTTCAAAATACAGGGTACAAGAGCGCAGTAATAAAGGAAAAACAATTAATATTGGGTTCAAATAAAAAAGTTCTTTCAGTTTTCCTGTAGAAATAAAACTTATTACTCAAAAGGCAAAACAATAGTTTTAATCCTACAGAGCCAAGATCATAATGTAATATGACCAACCAGCAACTTGATAATGCCAAGTTATTAAAATAACTAAATGAATTTAAACAAGTACAAGTTAATATTCACCATTTTGATATTTAGCATGGATTGATAAGGTATTTTAATATACCATTAATCCAATAGAATTGAAAGACAACAGAAAAATTTGAAACTGCAGTTTTTCCCAAACAATTATTTGAGATGATTCGATAAGGCACAAAATAAATTCCAACTTGCCCAGGTGGGATTAAAACCCAAGACCTAAAGTAATGAGCACACTGAGACCCTTAGCCTAACTCACTCGGCCATCAAGCCCCAGAAAAAATAAAATTCAGGTGATGTATTTATCAAAGCTTCTGAAACTTTTGGAGTTATTTACTCTTTTTTAAACTAATTTGTTTTTTTTTTTTTAGCTGTATTGGAAGAGTGACTTGATAAAATATTATTAATAAGATAATGAATCCACTTGCTACTAATTTTTATAGAACAAAATTGAGATTATAAAATATTAATTTAAGGGTCTGAACAAGAAAAACGACACGACGAACAATATCGATTAGGACCAAACTGCTCAAACAATCAAGCAGAAAAATTAGCTGTCTTGAAAGCCACCGAATTCATTCAACGAACTAAAAACATGACAAATCTTTCAACATATTTACAGACAACAAAATACTGACAGACTCTATAAAAAACCCCAACATACATGACCCACTCCTAAACAAAATTAAACAGAATTTCCATCAATTATTAAATGAGGAAATCTCAGTTAAATTAACATGGATCAAGGGGCATGCTGGGATTTATGGAAATGAACTGGCTGACGAACTAGCTAAATTCGCATCGACTAACAATTCTTTACCTTTTGAATACTCTCAAACGCCTATTTCATACATCAAGAAAACTTCAAGAAACGACACAATAAGTAACTGGAACTTACACTGGCAACAATCAAACAAAGGACGACCAGTTCACAAGTTTATACCAGACGTTAATTTAGGAAACTACAACAAACTAAAAAGTACACATTACAAACTTACACAATTTCTAACAGAGCATGGACCAACCAAATACTATTTGAAACGTTTTAACCTTTCGGACAACGAAACTTGCCACTGTGACGGACAGACAACACAAACATTTAATCATATATTATATAACTGCCCACTTTTTGACAAGGACAGATTTTTTTTAATCAAACATATTATTATCAGTGGAGAACAATGGCCAATGTCAGAAAAGAATCTCATCAAAAACTATAGTAATGAATTTAAGAAATTTGTTCAAAGCATTGAACTTTAAAAAAAAGAAGATCACAGAGCATACTTAAACATCAACTTTTGGTGTATTTTTATTTTATTTCATTTTTATTTTGTTTCGTTTTATTTTTATTTCATTTTTTTTTTTATTTAGTTATTTCATTAATTTAGTATCTTTTCTTTTTGTTTGTTTTTTTTTAGTTTTTCATTCCTTCAAAATAATTTACAATGATGTAATTAATTAAATTTTGCATTTGTAATGAGCTAAATACACAATATGCTTGCATGCATGGGATGTGCTCATTTTTTCAATAAACGACTCTTTCATAGGGTTACTATGGAAGAGAAAAAAAAAAAAAAAAAAAAAAAAAAAAAAAAAAAAAAAAAAAAAGGGTCTGATTTGAAAACCAAACAAGCACCATGTTTATTTAATAAAAATTACTTAATACTCCGAATATCTGAAATTATTATTGTTATTAAAACAAAATCTGATTTGAATAAATGCAGAAAATTTCAACACTACAAAACTGTAGTAAGGCCCCAGTTCTTATTTGCAGCTGAAACCTTACTAATGAACAATATACTTCAGGGCCTCTTGACGATCTCAAAAAAATCTAAAGACGTATTCTCAGGAAAATTCATGGACCGAGAGTTCCCCAAGATGGATCCTACAGACTAAAGGCGAACCACGAATTGTACCGACAATTAAAAACAGCTTACACTAGTATGCGATGAAAGCGGCTGGAGTGCTATGGGCAACTGCTGAAAATGGACATTAATAGGCTTACCAAGAAGATCTCAGTAATTAAACGTTATAAGATTCGAAGTCTGTGGCTTAATGAAGTTCAAAAGACCTTAATTCTGCTGGAATTTATGACCTTGATTGGTTGGATCGGTCGAAATTTAGAAGTATGGTGAAATCTTGGTCCCCACCACCGAAAGTTAAAACTAGTCGAAAACCCATGACAGATGAGAAAAAGAACTATTGGCTGGTCTCGGAAAGTTTAGGAACAAAAGAAGGCATCTAAAGGAGCTGGTCATAAGCGCTCCTAGGTGGGCTTAAATTAATTTTAAAAAATGAAGAAATGACATTTCAAATTTGAATGAAACTGATGATTAATATTTTAATTTATAATTCTGACTTTTTTTTTCTTTTTTCCTAAATGGCATCCACATGATTTGATTAAAGTATTAGTATTCATTAAAACATTATTATGTGAGATCATTTTTAATATGGTGAGCCATTTAATTTCACTAATAAAGTTTATTAGAGCCAAAGTTGAAGAAATAAGATTTTAACAACTCCAATTTAATATTGATCAATAACATTTAAAAATTTTGAATGCACTAAAATATTGCATTAATGTCATAAAGAATTTTAAGTTGTGTTAGTTGAATAGTGAAATACTAAAAATATACTTTGTTAATACCTAAATATACTTCATACATAAATTAATAACAGTAACACTAATTAATTTCTCAACAAGGTTAATAAAAAACCCACAACCAACCTAAATTAACCATTTCAATAGCATTGATATAAAAAAAGATTAATTTTCAGTTAATTGAATAAGGAATAATAAAAGTTTAAAAATCAACATGGATTAATTTAAGATCTACTTCCACAATAATCATGTATAAAAAATATATTATGAAAATTAGTTTCTTCTAGATTAGTGGAATATAAGAAAAATAAACTTGTAATGAATTAAAAAAAAGTTTTAGTTTTCAAAATTTAAGGCTAATCTTGGCAAAACACCAGTAAATGGATTGGAAATAATAAAAATAGCAATGCTATTTTTTCTTATTTATGTAGCTTTAATTATTTATTAATGATTAAAACTAAATAAATAAGGAGATTATAAAAAGTATAAATACAAAGTGCTGATTATAAATGAAGATATGTAGTAAAGTAAATTATTCCATGGGGTCTAGTTATCAAAAAAACTTCCCTTTTGCTTTATATTGAGTGGAGTAGTGATATGTAGGTAATACTTTACGACCCCAGAATTCTCAGGCTACGGGCACACATTTTCTTAGTTATATTAACAGAAGATGAATATAGGGGTACAGAGGTTGGTCTTCCCCTCTTCGGACACACCTAGCTCAGCTCTTATCATGGTGTCTAATAATTTCAGTTATCAAAATTCCCGACTTTTTCAAGAATTTTTCTAGAAATTCCCGACTTTTTCAAAAAAATTTTTTTTGAAATTCTAGCCAATCGATATTTTAATAGTGTTTCAATAATAATCTAAACAAATCAATCTATGCATACTTTGCTACCTAACATACCACAGTTAAACAACATAAAAAAAAACATTTTTTTTTATATTTCAGATTACTCTAGATAAATTTCAAGAAACACATCAATATCGAGTATTGCCATTTGGTTTGAAAATAGTTAGAAGGTTACACGAGGTTTTCGGATAAAATAACTCCAAAAATATATGTCCGATTAGAATATTCTTTTTTTTTCCCCCATCAGAAAGCTGGTTAAAATTACTATGAGACTTGATATATGAAATTTTGATCAAGCCCCATGATATACTCACCCCATCACGCTGAGAACCCCATACTCTTGTGAATTCCACTTTTTTTCAGTATATTTCTCGCTATAACTCCGAAACTATTTACGAGGATTGTACTGAAAAAAAGTTTTTTTTTACAGTATGGGATTCTTAGCGTGCTGGAGTGGGTATTTCATGGGATTTAAAACATTTCATATAAGAGGCCCCATTGCAAATTTGACCAGCTTTCAGATAAACCTCACCCTGATCTCAAATTGTAGCAAATTTAGTTTACTTTAAAAGCATGTGGAGTGACTATACCAATCATACGCTTCTTTAACTCACATATTGAGCGAAAACTGGAAAAATTCTGAAAATTTTAGCATTAACGACTTTTTCCCGACTTTCGCAAATTTTCTGTAAATTCCCGACCACACGAAATTCCCGACATATTCCCGAATTTCCCGACTAGTAGACACCCTGTCTTATTGTCAGGTCAGTACTTCACTGTTGATTGGGTAGAGAGCAGCTCATAAAATAGCTGAATTCAAATAGCTTTGGAGTGGCTCCAAAAATACATTGATATTCATATCACAAGATGATCATTTCAGGGGCAAGGCTTGGCTCAGAGGTAACGCACTTGTGTTACCCTAGCAACCATGGCAAACGAAAGATCACACAGTTCAACCCTGACTGGTACTTGTTTAGGGCAGAATTAATTCGTTGCCCCCACCTCCCCAGCCAGGAAACCCCATGTAGCTCAAACAGTAGGGAAAGAAAGAGAGAAAAAAAAGGTGACAACTTCTAAGTTTATGAAAAACCAATTAAGCAAAGAATATTGATTCATAACTTGAAAATCTTAAAAATCGAAGTAAAGGAATATTAAACTTTTCAACAATATTCTTTTTAACCAGTATGTTAACATCCTTAGAAGGGTCTTGGGTCTAATTTTTGACTATCCTTAGAAGGGTCTTGGGTCTAATTTTTGACTAACAGTTATCTAGGAACATGATATGGTCAACATCCTTTCTTAACTATGAGCTTTTTCTCCAACTTGACAAGTAACCATTTTATTATGGAGACTGCATGTACCCCAGAACGGCCCCCAAACAATTGAGTCAAAATATGAGTCCTAAAGTCCATTCAAATTCTACTTGAGACACAGCAAATGGGATGAACAACTTTAACTGTTAATTACCTAATTTTATTATGCTTAATTTTGTTAGTAGTTTAGGATAACATCTTTTTTTTTTTTTCTTTTTTCATATTTCATTAAATAGTTATAAAGAACTTTGAAAGGAGGCAGGACCCCCATAACCTTACTAACAGGCAATATTAGATATATTTCACAATGGGAAAAAAAAATAAAATAAAATATAAATTTAAAAAAAAAAAATTAAAAAAAAATGCACACTTGTAAAGAATTAAAAAAGTAATTAGCTTTCAGGAGTAAAGTAAATAAAAGAATACAAATAATAATCTACCATAAAGGGAGGAGCATAAAGGAAGGTGCACTAGATCATAAAGAACTGTAAAGATCACGAGTTTCAATTTCAGGTATTGATCTTCTAGGTACGGATGGTCCCAAAGGTTAGACCAGCAAGATGCCTGGAAGAAAATGCTTGGAAAAAGTACAATAAAAAATAATAAAAAAGGATACTGAAACAACATAAATAATAACTATGGCGGATCTAATAATTGACCATTTAATGAAAACAATAATAGCTGTTTTTTTACATCTTTGTAAAAATATAGAAGCTCCTTTTTTTAAAAAATGCACACTGCCTCGTTCATAATTAAAATTAACAAATATAATAAAAAGCATTTCGTTGCTGAAAAAATAAATAAATTTATAAATTTATATTATTTACTGAACTTATTTCATAATCAATCTTGATTTATATAAATAATTTATATAAATAAATACAGAATATATAGTTGATAATTGAAAACCTACAAAAATCAGATAAGTGAAAGCCCTTAAACAAATTATAACTTAAATTTTTAAAAATGCTATCATCAGGATGAAGAGAAAGTATCCTTTATGTTTAAAACTATTAATAATTTTAGGAATGAAAACAAACCCTTCATTTAAAGAGTTAAAACAAAGAGTTACGATTTGCTTTATATTATAAATTACCTACTTTTTGTATTATAAGTAAGACCCAAATTTTCTTAAGTAGGTGTGATGGACATCAATGTATGGAATCACTTATATACATTAAATTTAGATAAATATGATCAAAAAATTTAAATTAAACTTTTGACTTTAAAATAAATAAGTGAAAAACCCCACAAAGAACCAATGATACAGCAGAACAGTCATGGAATCCCTTAAAGAAATGGGTAGGAAGCACTACTGTAAGGGATGTTCAAAACTGCAAATAAAAGTGACATTGGAATGTGGCAATTATATCACTTATTTACTCTACATCAAATTGCACAAAATAAAAAGCATTGCTGGAAAATACACAATTCTTAAATTATTTATTTTAAATGTTTTTTATTCAAGGTACAAGAGGAAACAAAAATGGAAATAAGTGCAACCCAGGATTTTCCATTATACATATACATATATATATATATATATATATATATATATATATATATATATATATATATATATATATATATATATATATATATATATATATATATATATATATATATATATAATTATGAAATAATTCTTTATAATATATAAATATTTTTTAAATATATTTTTTTATTTTTGAAGAGAAAAGATTTGATCCCAACCGGGGTATATATATACCCGTGTATATATATACACATACATACATATCAAGAAATTGATTTATTTTACTTTCAAATTTAATTAAGAAAACGAACAATGTAATCTTTATCTTTTTAGGGGAAATAATTGCCGGGTTAATCTAAAAAATGTAATTATATATAGATCTCTTAAATGAAATATGCTTAAAAATGGCTTATTATTAGGCTGGTGTTGCGGAAACTATTGAAAAAACCTACATAGATTTGAGTTATAAAATGAATTTGTAATCAGCAGTAATGCAAATGATACACATTACTTTAATAAGAATGATTCTAAAACACTAGAACTTAGGCAGTGTGAATTTCTTAAAATGATAAATTTAAGATAATAATGGTTAAAATATTAATTTCAATCATCAGTTAGTGTAAGACCTTTTTAATGGTAGTTTAAAAAAAAAAAAATTAGTATGTATAGAACAATGTCAACATAAACAGATAATTAAATTAATGATAGTACTAATTCCATGAAAATAAAATAAATGAATAAAAATTTAATACTTACAAATTAAAAGTTCTGAGATGTCGTCTCAATCACAGGAGACAAAATACTGAAAAAGGCTTGAATTGTCTTTTCTTGATGTTAATCATTGTTTAATTTATGAATATAACAAATACTTCAAAAATTTTATTTTAATATATTTACCTGCTTACATACCTACCTCAGTTGTTCCTAGTCACCAAGCACTTCTCAAGAAATAAACTCTTCAGACAAAAATATCACTGATTTCATTTCTTTTTTTAAAGATTTGATCACTCGATTTCCTATTTTCTACACGATATATGTTTATGAATATTGTTCTGTTGTTAATGTAATAGGAAGTTTTATGTGTATTAGAGTTGGAGTATCGACGGTTCATCTCAAATATTATATCTTGGGAATACTATAACAAATTTCTATTAAGCTATTTTAATAAATAACAGTTACAAAAATATTAGTAGGCATATATGAGCAATACTTATATTTCAATTAATCCCAAGATATAATATCCCAATATAACTGACCGTGTATCCGTGCTGCCTATCACTCAAACTAATCAATTGAAGTGACTTCATTAACCTCGTAAAAATAAATTAAAAAAAAAAAAAAAAAAAAAATTAATAAAAAAAAAGCAGGATAAGGATGCTGCAAGCAGGATAAAATAAAGAAGACAGTACAGAAATAATAAATCAAGGTAAGAAAGAAACAGGTGGTAAAACAGCCATGCAAACAGCTTAAAGGTATTAAGGGCTGAGGTTAGCTACTGCACCAAGAAGGCTGGGCTTGTAAACCTTACCTATCTTGGTAACTGAGGGGTTGGGATAGGGGGTGGAACCACCAGCAATAAATAGTTAACATTAGTGGGGGGATCCACCCCCCTGTTTATGGCTTTAGCATGCCTATGCTTAAGCCTTACCTTGTGATGAGTTGAGGGTATTGTTTCCGGACATTTCTTGTGCACCCATGAAACTGTCATTTGTCATCTCCCAACTAGCAAAATCTGGAATATTAAAGAAAACATTTAGCAGGTCATGGGTAACCATTACTTTTAAATAAAGGTTATGATTAATTAATTGATGAAATTATTGCAACATATTTTAATAATAGAACAAACATTTTTAACCACTATAATCAAAACAAAAATCTTCAACCTGAAAAAAGCCTCTAAATATTAACTTAATTTAGTACAGAATTACATTATGAAAGTTGATTGCTACATCGGCTAATATTTTTTAATTCATCAAAATAACAGCTAAAAAATAGAATTTAAGTGAGAGACACATTTAAATCGCGAATGATTTTTCTTTTAATTTAGAAATTTATGATCAAGGCAAAAATCCCTCTAATATTAGGCTAAAATGACTGTTATATTTAGCAAAACATGTTTTGAGATGAAAAATCAAATAGGTTTCTAAACATGTCGATAATATCGTGTCTTCAACATTAGGTCTAACTTAAACACACTTTTTTTTAAAGTTGTGGCTATTTCATTCCGAAGGTGGGATGTTGAGACAAATAAGTTAAATGAAGGGTTTGGTGGATGAAGGGGTTATGTCACCAAACACAACTTTGAATAATTTATATTTAGTTTTTTATAAATAATATTATAATATAATTAATAATATTAATATAATATAATTAATTAAATATTTAACTAATATAATACATAATTTAATAATATATATAATATTTAAAATATAATAACAAATTATATATATATATTTTTTTTTACATATTCCTTCAGCAGGAAAATGTTACATAACCCCTTAATCTTTCTCTTGTTTTGAAATGTCAAGATTTTGCTACCCAGCACTTCTACATATAAATCCCCTAGATCATCCCCAAAACTAGATTTTTATACAAATGTGACATAAACCCCCTTCATCCAACAAACCCTTCAATTAATAATATATTTTAGTATACAGGGTGTCTACAAAAGAACATCTGAGTTTTGAAATACTATATTCTTATAGGATCTGTAATTCTCGACTCGCATGACGTTCAGACTTATGAGGGGTACAGTTTTAAACACGGAGGAAATTATGGGCATACAGGCATAACTTTCTCTGAAGCTCTAGGTGTTTTCATCTGAAACACAAGGTCAGCCAGCGCTTTTTCCTAAAAAAGTATGCACACAAACAACAGGTATCACGAAAGTGTTTATACTATTACCATGGAATTGTTATCAGATGGACGATTGGCACCATAATGTCTAAACTCCCATTGAACCCGGATAAATGATTCACTTTTCACTCCAAAACACAAAATGCCTTTTGTTGCTGGGTCGCCATGATTATAAATAAAAGCATGACTACCGAGATCTAGTGGTGCCAGGCTAAACTATAGGTTTTCCTCTTTCAATCAAACTAAATTTTACCACACTACCTGAGCTACGATTTTCCAAAACTCCAATATTCTTTTGTTGACACTCTTTATTAACCATCTAACAGAAGAGAGCATAATATCTTATTCTTTTAATTTGTAATAAAAATTATTAAATGTGGTATGCTAAAACATGAAAATGGTACACATTCCATCCTTTTTCTAGTGTAAGTCTTAGGCTGCATCTTCCTCATTTGAGCTAATGTTTGTTAACTAAAGCTGGAGAAGTGTGTTGCAACAAGATTTCAAACTGCTTCATGCCAATTTATCATCTTTATAACACGAACCTGATAGCAATATATATAACACATCTCATATCACTTAAGTATGAACGGTGCCTTAGAGTAAGTGAATGTTTAAATGATCAAGTAGATTTCATTCCTTGAATCAGAAAATTTGAAGAAAGAAAAATTGTGTTAAAAATACATTAGAAAGAGGAGATACTGAAGAATAAATGCTGATATCTTATGTCTTATATCCGATTTTATTTTTTGAGTATTTTCTTAAGAATTCAACTAATGATAAAAACACTTAATTTTTCATGAATATCGTATACTTAGTATAAAGCTATTAAAATAAAACACAAACACAAAATAGAGCTAAAAACAATTATAGATATATGTGTGTGTGTGTGAATAGATAGGTAATTTACCTATTAAAACCACATCACTGAACCAGATATGAAGTTATGTTTTAACCGAAAAGAAAACTATATACTTTAATCGCTTGTAGTATTAAAACAAAAGTTTGAAAAAAAAAAAAAATTATAAATCATTAAAATGTTAGCTAAGAATTGAATATGCTATATTTATTACCTTTAATATCTGGCGGTGGATGAGGTGGTTGAACTGATCCATCACTAAGCCTAGAAGAACCAGCAGCCTGATGGTGATAATAGCCATCATCATCTTCCTCTTCCTCCATCGTTAGATCTTCTACACCACCTCCTCCATTATCTTCTGTTAGCTCTATTTTCGGCTGTAACAGACCCCCTGGTTCGGATTTTATTTCCTCTTCAATTGATTCCGTTCCACTTTCAGACCCACGTCTATTAGGCCTTCTCCTTTTCCCAGCAGGACTCCTATCTTTGGCTAATGGAGTAGATAATGCTTTCTTTTTTGCACCACCTCCTTTAATATCACCCCCACCACCCTGATCAGTCAAACCCTTTATCTTTAACGATTCAGCTACTTTTAAAAATGAGTCCAATTGTTCTTGTGAAACATTCACTTCTCCTCTATACATATATTCTAACATAGCTCTAAGCTGATCATACGATAAATCATTAAAAACTATAATCGGATTCTTTTCATCATGAACTTCTAACATTTTCTGAAACAAATAAAATGAGTATTAAAATTGTTTTGGGGATATATATATACAAAATACAAATTTTAGCATGATTAGTTATTTAAACATATAAATGGAAATCATTACATGGCTAAAAAAACGGGAATCGGGTCAGATGTTAGTAATTAATTTCATAATTGGTAAATCAACAATTACAGAAATCAAAAATAATTCTAAATCAATCATCAGGTACCCCATCCATAATCTTTACAGTGAGATGGTTTTGAATTGTAAAACTTTGAAAAAGGCAAGAAGTGAACTGTGTTGGAAGATGCTGTTTACACATAATTTTTTTAGAATAAATTTCGATTATCCAAACCACCCCTGACAACATTAGTTTGGATAATCGACACCCAAATGTATATCTATATACATTCTTGTGTGTGTGTGTATATATATATATATATATATATATATATATATATATATATATATATATATATATATATATATACATGCAGGTACCTCTGCTACCTAAATAAAAACTATTATAATTAAAATAAGAAGCGGTTATGCAATTAAATTCAGAAAGGAACTAATATGTTACAATTTCAAAATATTATTTGTACACTAAAATACTTTCTTCCTTAAGCCCGGTTTAAACGCTACAACAAATCGTAGCGATTTCTTGTGTACCATCATCACCTACAAGATCTTTTAAGGCCCAGGGATAATAATAAGTTTTTGTCATTAACATACACTTGCTATAATAAATTTTGCTATACTTAAATAAAAATTGATTTGATACATATTGATGTGTTTCTTGCTCTGCATCACCCATAGTACTTCGACTAGGTCTTGCAGAATCCTGGTCTCTCAGAAAATGAAGAAGGTCGAAGTACCACAAAGTAGGTTTGTTCCAGATATTTTAATTTATTAACTTTAGAAAGTTCTTTCTTATAAACAATGTGTAAAACTTAATTTTTTTTATCACCGTACTTCTTTCTGCCGTTGTGTCAAACTCCTGGTATTTTTTCATAAGCTCAATTTATGCCAGGTCTTTGTTATTCCTATCAGAGTATTCTTTGCTCTTAACGAGCCACAAACATGATAAACTTCGATAAAGTTCAATAAATTCAATTAAAAAAACTCGAGGAGTTTGTCTACGTCCGCTATCTGGCATATCAACGAAGAATACTAAACACACTGAAGAAATTGTAGCGAGAAATGGTTACCACCTGTTTACACGTTCAGACATATCGCTACGATTCTGCGAAATTTATCCGGGCCCGGATCAACCATCCATTCCAACTCCAACTCCGATAAATCTCTACGATGTCCTGTTTACACACAATTAATTGCACAATTTGATCGTAGCAATAAATCGCTACGATTTATCGTAGCGTGTAAACCGGACTTTAGCATTCTTACTAAAAACTTAAAATAGGTGGTAAAATTTTGTCGAGTTGAGAAAGTTTTTTGTCAACTTCGGGTATTTTTGTAATCCAATGGGCATAATTGATCTTGTGGCATAGCTTATTCAGTACAATCTTCACTTTGAACTAATGAATAATTCCTTAAATAATTGTCCAATACACAAGCTGCCTTAACATCGATGACAACACTATCCACCTTAATTTCAAATGGTGCCCGGAAAATTTGAAAACATGAAGAAAGTATCCTGAATGCGCATTTAACTGTTTTTCGCACTCGGGATAATTGGTAATTAAAAACTTTACTTTCATAATTATCAGCACTTCATTTTGGAAATGGTCTCATGAAATTTTCAGATAAGGGGAATGCCTCATCTCCTACAACAAATGGCATTAGCTCCTCTATTGGAGCTAATATAGTAGGTGTTGGAATATGTAAAGAAAGATTGAAACAATTTTTTCCACACGACACTTGTGCATTTCGCTACACCATGCAGGGGAAGGTGCTGTACCTGTGGACAATTTTCACTAATAAAGTTTTCTAATTTTCGGTGCTTTATTTATCTGAGTGGTTATTGTACCATTAGATATGGAATTTAAGGGACTATCGAACCCTGGTGTCTTTATTTTGAAAAGTAATTTTATTTTTACAGAAAATAATGTTTTCTTACTGATTAGTGTCCATAGGTACCTTCCCCCTTTGTAACTGTGGACAATAGTGGTTGTAACAATGGACATTCATTTCTTCATGGGTTTATAGGGATAATTGAAAAGATATTTAGACAAACACACCAGCAATAATTTTTTTAACAAAATAGAATATTTAAACAAGAAAATTCAACTTGATTATTTATTAAACTAGAAGGCCGAATAGAAAGGTGACAACAATAAATGTAGCATATGAAAGTAAATATAAACTTAAATTATTTTTAACCTTTTCACAAAAATAAAAATATAAACTTGAATTATTTTTAAACCTTTTAACAAAAATAAATCTTTTAAGTACGTATAATTATTATTAACGAGTGACACATTTTTTTTATGGAAAAAATCGAATCATTAGAGATTGTATCCATGAAGAGATGTAGGAAAATGTAATTGTTTACATAATCTCCCAGTGCCAGTTATAAAAGATAGCAGTGGTAATTTTCTTTTGATATCTCTTATTTCAATTTCAGTAGCGATGTCCAGAAGAATAAATTTTGGGGTTCTATCATTTGATGAAATTTTCTTCAAGTAGCAAATTTTGAATGTGAACAAGTCTACTTTTTCTTTGATCAAAGCTATAAAATGCTTTACACTACAAAACATAACTACCAACATATATTTCTTCATCTTCAATTTCTTAACCTTGTTCATAATCATTCATCAATTCATTAAAAAAAATTACAATCTTCGCTTGATGGATCAGCCAAGATCACCTTTGTGGAATCACTATCATCACCAGTTGAATAGTTTATTATAAATAATGAGTGGCGAGTTTTCTCCTCTTAAAAAAAAAAAAAGGTTATACGAATAGTAGGTATCCAAATTTAGGCATTTTATTTTATAAGGAATGCCTACAAACTTTTCTGCAATATTTATAATTACACTTTAACTACAGTGTCCACAGGTTCAGCTGGCAATGGTGTCCACAGGTACAACTGAACGCCATGTTGTGCGGAAAGCTCTGTTTCACAAAACCCGTAAGTGATAACTGATATGAAAACATATGAAGTTATGATATATTTATCGGACAACCCAATGAAATATTACTGCCTAGAAAATTTTTAAGTGTAGGTCTTAATAAATTTAAAATAACTGGTTGAATTGGTCAGGATTTGGAAGAAAAAAAAACTTGAAAACACACGTGCAACTGCAGGGAGATGCTTGCAGCACTACTAGTCTAACAATTTCAATTTCTCTCCCCCCAATCTCTGTTAATTAAAAATGTCCACTGGTTCAACTGTGCTTAAGGTACAGCACCTTCCCCTACTACCAGGAATGCTAGCCATTTTGAAACTGCTTTATGAAACTGCGTTTTAACTTGCGGTGGACTCACCATCAGTCTCTTCCACTATAGAAACTCACTGTGAATCACAGTACTTCATGGCTCGAGGCTGCGCCTCAACTTGCAGCGGGCCTTAGGGTCATGTACACAGTATTGGTAAGCAGATTAGAGCATTATCTGCTTACAATGAAAATAATTTTAATGATCACTAGAATAAACTCAAAAAATATGATCATTTTAGAAGGTAACAGTTCTCACAATCATTGAAAGAACAAATTCCAGGAATGTTAACATTAATAAGCCAGGTTATTTAACCAACACTGCTATTCTTATTATGAGAATGAACATGTCAACAGTGATGACTTTCATTTGAAGCTAAGCTGGTTATGACTAAATAAAATTGACAATAAAGACAACACAATTTAACATAATAGATTTTTTAACTGCAGTCTAGAAAACTTAAATAAATTGCTAAACAAATCAAGATAAATGCAATCATGCTATATGATTATTGAAAACTAAAAGTGATATCACATTGTTTTAAAAATGAGGAAATTAAAATTTATCAAGATCAAGGAAAAAAAAGTAACTTTAAATAAATGAATCATTATTATTAATTCAGTTTGAATGCTGTTAAAAGTCTTAAGGATTACGATTATGCTTACCAATATTGAACATTATCAATTATATACTTACATCGAAGTAAGGACTACAGGCTGAAAGAACTACTTTATGGGCCTTTAAACTTTTTCCTCCCGCAAAGAGAGTCACATCGGTTAACTTTTGTGAATCTAATAAAGTATCAAAAGTATTCATTAATGTATTTTGATGGTCATTCCACCGCAAACAAAACTGATCAGACACAGCCATATTAATAAATCCTGAAACAAAAAAAAAAAATAAATAAATAAATAAAAACAAAGAGAAATAGTAACTATAAAATGGGTAAATTAATAAGTTGATACTAAAAAAGTATCTGCAAAAAAGGACAAAGCAGTCTGTAATGAAGAAAAAGGGTAACTGTTTAATTGACAAGCATAACCCCTCTTCCCACACAAAATATCTTATCACAAAGCTTTAACCTTGCACCAATGTTTTTGCTAATGAAAACAAAATAAAATTACTGATTATTTCAACTAACTATGAAATGAAGAATAACAAAAACAAGAATGACTATAACAGTATTTAACCTTATCTTCATTATAAGGTTATATCATGAGTAAACTGGAGTATTTTAATAAGCTCGTTAGGACTGTAGTTAAAAATAACATTAAATTTACAATCATAAGGAAGTAAATAATTCTTAATCTGTAAGCTGATTACGTTAAATTTACATTCAATGTAATACAATAATAAGAAATTATAATTTAAAATCAAAAATAATATGATTATGAACTCTGTAAATCGTAACTACAGATAAGTTGGTGAAGTGTTAACTTAATCAGCAGAGCTAATAGAGTAAATGAATACCACACAAAGTAATGACAAAAATAAGAGTAGCTTAATAACATTGGCATAACTTAACAAAAACATTTGAGTAAGATATATCCACAGCATAAGTAGACCATAAAATGTTTAATTAAAAAAAAAAAAAAAATCTAGACCTATAACTTAGTAATTATAGAGACAAAGGCACCCTAAAGTTACATTAATTTATCTAAACTTAATACAAATATATACAACTTAAAAATGAAAAATAATAGCTATAAATGAAAAACTGTTCTTTCTAATAATCAAATGTCTAAAGAAATCAAATTAAAAGCCGACGTAAACAGTCTTTAATCATATGATTTATATATTTGATGAAGAAATAAACAACAACTAGTTAATAATACATTATTGCAATTGAAATTTTACTTTAATGCTAACAAATGTTGGAAAATAGGGCATTGTCATAAAAGCAGCTAACATACCACAAAAATGGTCCCAATTGATCCCGGCCACATACAATCACCCAAATGTGAATTAATTTTACTTAACAGGCTGTCAAAAAAAAGGTAACTAATAAACATAACACTTACATAAACAAAAATCTTTAAAGTTTTTATACAAAAAGTAGGATGGTAAAGTATCAAAATTCATTAAATTTATTACTCAGTAGCCCAACTTAATAGAAAAAAAAAATGAAACAAAAGATAAAGTTATAATTTAGTCAACAAATAAGTACACTATAATCAAACTTACAAGTTAATCAGGAATTCATATAAATTTAAAAAAAAAAAAGAAAGAAAGAGGGGTTCTGGTCACTAGCCCCACCCAACCAACAAATTCAGGAGGCAGTTACTTATTCTACCTCAAACTTGATAGGTCCAAAGAATTGATTAAACGAGGGGGAGGGGGTTGCAAAAGACTGAAAAAAAAAAAAAAAAAAAAAAAAAAAAGATTCCTCTTCACAATCAATAAATAAGTACTTGATAGATAGAGGAAATGAGATTTCAATAATGAATGAAAATATTGTTCTTAAATAATTTAAAAAAGTATTGAGATGTTATTGCACAAGAAAAAGAGCTTAGCATTTAAAAAAACAATAGTCCAGAAAAACATTCCTGGATTGACTTGAGAATCTATAACTAAGCTTTATATGAACACTAAACAAACATTCTTGGTAATTTATAAATGCATTTATCATATTCAAATAAATAATGATCTATAACAAAAGAAATTTTTTAAATGTGTAACAATATAATATGAGTGTATCAAGAATGTATGTATTAACATACTCACTTAAAATTCAAAAACAAACTGAATATAGATAATAAATTTAACGATAAGAAAATTCAATTCATTCAACTTCTACCAACACACCATACCCGAGATAAAACACCTTCAAAAGCAATACAGCTGTAACTTCTATTTTTTATTAAAAATTTAAGCAATATAATATTAAACTTCACCTCTAATATGCACCAACCAACACAGCTACTTCTAAAGATTAACTGACGCTCATAAAATGGCGACTGAGGTAAGACGGTCAAAACAGTTGAAAATCTATAAAAATGTCTAAAGTTGGTGGTTTGATCTTTAAAAAAAAATGTATCAGGCTGGAATATATCAGCTGTTTCATAATAGAAATTTAAATATGTAGTGAAATAATTTTATATATTTAATAAATATATACTTACCTTCTTATAATTAAGATACAATTTTTTTTTCTTAGGTATCCATTAACAGATTTCTGATTTTGATTATGAGCTTGGTAACGAAAGTTTAAATTCCAAATGAACTTTCTTAGTTAATTAATTTTTAAAAACTTAATGACAATATATTTTAAAATATATCTTTAATTCAAATCATTACAGGATTATATACCATATCATTGGATTAATTAAAATAGGGAATTATTACGTTAAAAAACTTTAAACTACTATGTAAAAATTGTAGAATAGACTGTAGCATTAAACCAGCAAAATTTTATTATTACAAACATAGGTCATCTTAATCTAGGGAATATGCATTTTAGATTTGAATGGAAGACTCAAGAGAACAAGGTGGGGGGTAGGTTTCCCTTCTTACGTGTTATTGTTTTTTGACATATTTGGGAAAAACCTCCTCTGTAAAAGTCTGCCTTGGTGTCCAAAAAAAAAAACGAGTTGTCTACATTTTTTTTATACAACAGAAGACGTTTATTCTGTCATGTCGGCAAACCAGCACTTTTGTTTAAAGTGGAACAACCATCAAGACACCCTTATTTCATTATTTTCTTCACTATTAGATTCTAATACTTTCGTTGACTGCACCCTTGCTGCTGGTGGAAAGCAGCTGAAAGTTCATAAAATGATACTATCTGCTTGTAGTCCTTATTTTAAGGTATGGACCAAAATTTTATTGTGAACCTATTCCATAAATATATAATATTTAATTAGTCTACATTTTTTTTGTTATCATAAATAATTTTACTATAACACAGTACCTCCTTTAAGAGGGTAGTTATCTTTTTAAAATTTTCAAATCTGTTGTTTTATTATAAAATCTTGAATCAATTGGCTTTAAAACTGTTTGAAGTTACTTTCAAAAATAAATACTTTCTATTTGCTCTCTCTTAATTTTCTTGAATTAACAATATAATTAAACCAAGTTTAGCAATATGTTCTTTTTTTTTATTACAGGAAATTTTGCTTGAACACAGCAATGTGCACCCTATTATTATTTTAAATAACATTCAGTTTCCTGAACTTGTAGCAATCGTGGAGTTTATGTATAGAGGTGAAGTCAATGTATCTCAAGATCAACTTTCGGTGTTTCTCAGAGCAGCAAAGGCGCTTCAAGTAAATTAATAATGTGATAATGCTTTATTTATTAAAACTTTTGTTAGAGATTAGAGCTATCATGTTTGTGCTGCCGTAATAATAGTACATTGAAGCGAATGGTGGTCAACTGTCTATAATGATTCATGTCCTTAATCTGGGTGTTCTATACACAATCTCTTATGTTAGATTGATTCAATCTAAAGATCAAATCTGAAAAAAAACAACTTGGGTCTGTAATTTCTCTGGTCACTTCTCCTCAAACTGCATTAAGTTGTTCATTGTTTAACTCTTGGGCTCTTATACCATTAATAAAAGTTGGAAACTCTATAAAGAATAATCTCTTCACAGAAAACTATTGGGGTCTAGAGTTACAAACTTTTACCAATAGTTTAAGGGCCCTAGAGTTTAACAATAATCAACATAATGTAATTTGAGGAGAAGTTGATTAAACTACTTATAGCCAGTGACCAGAGATTTAAGGTAGCAGTTCTAAGCTTGATACCGAGGCAACAGTCTTTTTTAATATATATATATATATATATATATATATATATATATATATATATATATATATATATATATATATATATATATATATTTATAATGATTTTAGTGATTATGTACATATATTATGATATCTGAACATTTCTTTTTACCAAGAACTGCTATAGATGTATATCATTCCCAAGCAAAAATATGTTTCTAATAATTGTTTATATGTCTGATTATTTGGTTTAATTTTTATGTTAATTAAAATGGATTATCCAATACAATAAGTAATAATATGATTAATTATTGCAGATGTATTAAAATATTTGTTAGCTTTTATTTGTAATTTCTGAAATAGCTTGAATGACCGTTATCCAAAATGTAGCACATTATTTAAAAGAAAGTTGAGATATGTTGAATGACAGTTCTCTATTTTGAAAAAATCAGTATTATCAATACGGTTTAGTGTGATGTATCAAAAGATATCATTCAATGTTGGTAATTTTTTGTGTGGTAAAATTCCATGAATAAAATAATATATATCATAATTAAATTGTTAGTAATAAAATTTAAAAAAATATTCATGTGTTATTATTTTCTGAAGGTGAAAGGGCTGACGAGTGAAACAGAAAGATTAGAAGAAGTCGTAAAAGAATCTCAAAGTGATTATAGTGGATACCAAAGCTCAGGGGATGATCCGCTAGTCAAAGCAGAAAAGGATGATGATTCTCTGTCTCTGCCAGGCCCTTCTACTGCTTCTAATGCCTCTGGTACTTAGCCACAGCGCTTGTAAACTGTTGTAAAATATTGGTGTTGGCTCTGACCTACTGTAAATCATTTGTTTAATAAAATTCGATCTGTATTGAAATTTATTGGATTTAAGTTATTCCCAGTCGAAATATCTATATATTCCCCATGTTTAAATCATTTTAGTAATTCAATTTTACCATTGATTTTTGTTTTCCAGGATTTATGACACCAGATCAGAATCCAAATCTTCTTGAAAATAATGAATATCAAGGTTCAAGTTTCTTAGGTAAGAAAAACTTTCAAACTCTTAGGGAGTACAATCCTCACATTGTATTAAGTGATCAATTTGTGTATTTAGGTTTACTACCACAAAGGTACGAAGATTCCATGTGTCTGATTCCAGGACAAGGTAAAACAAAATGATTTTTTATTTCTCTGTTTCTGCATTTTATTATTCTATTTAATGTGTGTGTTTATTGCTTCCTATATACATGTGCTGTATTAATATCCTAACCTGATTCCACCAGAACCACTACAAGTGGTTATCAACCCTGGTCCTTCACATCACAAGTTTCAGATGTAATATCAATCATAATTGATGTATGATTCCCTTAACCTTAACATTGGAAATCATCTAATCATCTTATCATTGATTATCTAAAAGAAAATTATTTTATTTTACTACACAACCCATCTATAAGCTATTAACGTCCTCAATACATTTGTGTACACCTAGAGATATCCAATGTTAATGTTATTTTGAAAATAAAAATGACAATTTTGTCCTGAGTCCTATTTACATAAAATCTTCATGCATCTGCTCAATACTTCATGGTTATTGATGTACTTACGTATATATAATATTCTCTAGAATTAAAATACTAATATTAAACTGTAACTCAAAAGAATATTTAATAATGTTATAAGACATGAGTGTGTTTATGAATATTTGACAATAGTATATTGTTTATTTCATGTTTAGAAATGATAAGGGGTAAAAAAATATTATCTTTATTGTAACAGCAAAATCGTAAGGAGTCATTTTCAATAGGAGATTGTTCAATTCAGACATGATTGTAATAAGATTGTGGTTTATTGTTTATTTCATGTCGTGATACCCTAAATAATAGAAAACCATGAATGTAATTAGTAAGGTTGACTTATTATTTTATGAATGGATTAAAGGAGACTAACTTTTCTCCTCCAAAAGAAGAGAGAAAAACATCAAATAAATCAAGATAAGGTCAAGAAAAAAGGTATTTTGGGCAGAGATTGGTGAGCAGTTAAGGTAAAATATTAGTACCACGTGTGCTTATAGCTTTTGCTCTGTTTTGATTATTCAATAAATATATTTTAATTGTCCATTAAATTATTATTTTAAAGTTTGTGGTTATTTTAAATTCTCAAAGTGCCATTAGTTCAACATTATCTCATTTAATGTTTATCATATCCATGGGCTGAGGCTGTTTGTGGCCAAGCCTGTTAAAAAGGCAGGTTATTCAGCATATTTGTAATCTCAGCGGTGTCAGTTCAAATATGGCCTGGGTGAGTTAAAATATAGTTCTTGGCTGTCCTACATACACCTATCTCATCTTTTAGATAATTTAATGCTGATTAAGAAAATATCAGTGTTGTTTCTACGCTAAACCAAAGTAGAGAAAACTGTCATTTTCAGAAAAAAAATAAGATTTGAAAAATAAAAATAATAAAAATTCCCTCTCCTCAACAGATTGATATAGGAAACTCGTTTCTTTTTTTAAATTTTACACAATGTCTGGGACACCCTGTGTGTATATATATTTAAATATTTTTAAAAAAGTTCTTAACGGGTTTTGATCCCATAAACTCAACTTTAGTTGAGTGGTAGATTATTTAATCAGAGAAAGGTAAAAAGGTTTTATAATTTTAAATTGTTTTAAGTCCAAGAACTGTTAAAATCCTTCATATATTTCATATATCAAACTAATAATGTGTATATATATATATATGTGTGTGTGTGTGTGTAATCTCAATATTTTATTTTTATATATTTTTTTATTGGTCAACCAAAAAATCTATTACAATAACATTCCTATGTATAGGTAGGAGATATGGAATGATATAACTTAATTTCTCTCCCAGAGATTATTTATTGAAAAATAGTGGTTATCAATTGTTGATTAATAACTAAGGATATGAACATATTTAGTTGTTTCTGTCCAAACATTTTTAGAAGGTGATATATTTCTAATTTAAATCTGAACATATTTTTAATGAGTTGCTCAATTTACATAATTTCTATTTCTCTTAATTATGCATGTGGTTTCTTATTCTCAATGGATCAGTCAGCTCATGCTGATGCAAGGACCCCTCTATGGTAATATCTGGTCCAGGTTCAAATGTCCTGCAGCCAGCTCTCTTTGTCTGTAATAATCTAGTGGCCAATCGGCTACTCTTATATTTCAGCTAAAATTCTCCTAGAGTCTCCCTAACTAAAAAAGCCTCTTCATTTTCCTAGACAGGATATATTTCGCTCATTTCTTTCTGTATTTGAAAGTGCTGAATGTTTCTTTTTGTCTTTTGATACAAAACTTCATAGTTAAATCAATGGATACCTATTCTTTTTTTGACTAATATATTTGATTTAATATTAACTTTTTAAAAAATATTTACAGTGCAATTGCCCACAATTGGTTAAAACAAAATAGTATACATTTAGGGAATGAAATTTTTTATTAATTCAAGAAAAGCCAAATAAATGTTTTTATCCCTGTCCCATGCTTTTTTGGCAATATTTCTGAGGACGAAGATGTGATCCTGGGTCTGCCTTCCAGGGCGGGGTAGAAGCCTGCCAAGATGTTGGGTTCACCGAACAATTGTTCCAGCTCCAGGTTTGTTCTTATTCTCCAATTCCCGTGGTTATTCACTGGACCGAAGATTTTTCTGAGGACCTTCCTTTCCCAAATCCTCAGCAACCTCTCATTCTCTTGGGTCAGCACCCAGCACTCGCTTTTTTCTCGCTTCCATAAGTCACAACTGGTCTTATTACAGTTTTGTAGACCGCAATTTTGGCAGATCGAGACACTTCACGAGACTCCATAAATTTACTTAGGGCAAAAAGGCATTTGTTGCCAGCCGCTATTCTTGCTTTGATCTCTAATTACATATCATTTTTTTCTGTTATTAGAGATCCTAAGTACTTAAACGTGTTGCAGCGCCTAAATCTGTGCCCATTAATTTGTACTTCTTCATCTCCATATCCTTGTAGGCATCTTGAAGTCTCCATGTATTCCGTCTTGCTGCAATTAATGACCAATCCCTTGCTCATAGCCGACCTTTCAAACTCTTCCAAAACTCCAGAAAGTGCAGGAAATGACCGTGCTGTGATGACTACGTCATCCGCATAAGCCATGTGTTGGGTGAGTCTATTATAAATATCTCCTCCGGGATATGTCTTTATAGCTCTAATCGCTTTTTCAAGGACCAGATTGAATATTATGGGTGACAGAGGATCACCTTGTCTTAGGCTGCCAGTCACTTCGAATTCTTTCAATAATGTTCCACCAACCCTTACCTGAAACTTAGTTTCTTTCCAAGTCATTTCAAGCAATCTTACTAACTTTGATGGAACACCTAGAGATCTAATATCCCTTGCCACTTTTCCCCTATCTACTGAGTCATACGCTTGCTTGAAATCAACAAAAAGGTGATGTAGACTTATATTATGCTCATAACTTTTTTCCAACATCTGCCTTAGAGAGAATATTAAGTCCGTTGAGGACCTTCCTTGTCTAAAACCGCACTGATAATCTCCTAAGGCTCTCTCAGCCCACGTTACCAATCTCCGGTTGATTGCAATAGACAACACCTTATATACTGTTGATAGGAGCGCTATTCCACGGTAGTTTTCGCATGCCATTCTATCGCCTTTCTTATAGATCGGACAAAGATAGCTAGCTTTTGGCATACTTTCTTAAATCCATATTATATCCCATATTAATTTGTATATATGCGTGGTTACTGCCAGTCCTCCATACTTGAGAAATTTAGCCAGAATTTTTTAAGACCTGCGGATTTATGATTTTTCAGGGAACCAATTATCTCTACTATTTCCTCCTGATCTGGTGGTACCTCCTCCTCATCAACTCCCTCCTCATTCCATCCTTCCTGCGGCACTTCTGTATCTCCGTTACCCTTTATCCTACATACACTCAATAAGTCTTCAAAATATTCAACCCACCTATCTAAAATATCCTTGTTATTTCCTTGTAGGTTTCCTTCTTTGTCTTTATAAAATGCTGGCCTTGGTGCATATCCCGTCCTTATTTCCTTAACACCCCAATGAAATTTCCGATTGTTCTTCACATTGAATTCTTCCTGTATCATCTCAAGTTTCTCTCTTTCTTTAGCCCTCTTCTTTTCTCTACACAGCTTTTTTACGATCAGCCTCTTTCTTTTATAGCCCTCTGTAGTAGCTCTTGTTTCCCTTTGTAGCACTTTTATTCTAGCACAATTTCTTTCTCTAATTGCTTCTTCACATTCTACGACAAACCAATCATTTGTCATTTTCTTCTGTCTTTCTCCCAGCACCTCAGTTGCTACACTTTTCAATATTTCTTTAAATGCATCCCAATTTTCTTCTATTGATTTTGTATTCTCCAACTTTTCCTCAATTTTCCTCGAAAACAAATCACGGGTCTCCTCATCTTGCAGTTTTTCGATTAAAGATCATTTTTCTCTCCCCGTGGGCTCTTGGATGTGTAGCTATTTTCATTTTTTACCTAGCCTTAACCAGAAAGTGATCTGATTCACAACAAGCACCTCTGAAGCTACGTATATCTTGTATATCTGATGCGTGCCTACTATCCACTAATATGTGATCAATTTGATTGCGGATCCTGCCATCTGGAGATACCCAAGTCTCCTTGTGAATATCCTTATGAGGGAAAAAGGTGTCACTCACCCTCATTCCCCTTGATGCAGCAAAGTCAACTAGACGTATCCCATTATCACTGGAAACATTGTGTTTGCTATGTCTTCCTATAACTGGATAGTAAAACACTCTCCTTACCGATTTTCGCTTTCCAATCTCCCAAAACCACTTTCACATCATACTTCGGGATTTTATCCACCACTCTCTCGAGTGTCCCATAAAATTCATTTTTCTCATCCTCTGGTTTGTCTTCTGTTGGGGCATGTACACTCACGATTGATACATTGAAAAACCTTCCTTTCAATCTTATCCTACAAATTCTCTCATTAACTGCTTTGTAATCAATCAATGCTTTTCTTAATGCATCTCTTACCATAAAACCAGTTCCTAGCATATTAGTTTTGCTGCCACTATTGAATATAGTGTAATCCTGAAGTGTCACTATACCGACTTCCTTCCATCATATTTCCTGTAGAGCTACAATATCCATTTTATATTTCATTAGCTCTTGCTCTAACATTGTACTCCTTCCAGACTGAAATATACTTCTCACGTTCCAAGTTCCAATTTGCAATAGTCCATTTCCTAGCGTAGGTCTTAACCTTAAAACAGTCCGGCTATTTTTCCTTTGTGTGTTCGTAATAAAGAAGTTTAAAGGGAATGGGTTATCAGCCCATTGCCCCCGACTCAGGTGGAGGGGCTGCCTCCTCAGAGCATCCTGACAAGCTCCTCCGTCTGGAGCGGCTACCTAGGGAAGGTGATCCTAGGGTGTGTACTGTAGTTGACCTTAGTCTGTAGAATGAGTGTGTATGTTATGTGCTGTGCAGAGTGTCCTGTTTGAGTGTCAGAGTTATTGTTCTCCCAACCTGGAGGGCCAGAGGCTGTCTGCAGTCTTACGACTGGGCGATGGGGTCGCCACTTCCCTATGCCTACACAGTAAGCTTATTGTTCTATAATAGTTTTTGCATAAAGTTGAACTGACTTTTTTACATATTGGGATTACAGCACTGTATTCCCAGTCTTTAGGAATTATTTGGCTTTTCTTGATCTAAAAGCTGCATTCGATACTGTGCTAGGCATGGAATATGGAACGCACTTGCTGCGAAGAATGTGCCAGCAGATTTACTGCTGGCAATAAAATTTATGTACAGCAATGCAAAAGGGGGAAGCATTAGGATAAATGGCAAAGAATCCAAACCGGTTTCTCTTGATAGAGGAGTCAGACAGGGAGACAGCCTCAGCCCTCTCCTATTCATTACTCTAATGCATGAGGTGCACAAGATATGCAAGCGCAGAACATCATGGACTGCAATAGGCAAATGTAAAATGTGGACCATACATGTATAAAGTCTCTTATATGCGGACGGTATTGTCCTATTCAAAAAGCAAGATCCTAAATCACTCATGGACTGATGAAGAACACATTGAAATATTTTGAAAGAAGGAGGTCCTAGATGAAGTAACGAGTGTAACTACTTGGGAACCATAAAAAATAGATCTGGCAGGATTGACCCAGAAATAGCCAATAGGATTTCAAAAGCGAACAATGTCTACTACCAGATCAATAATAGCATTATTGGTCATTGTGTAGTATGGAAAAAATGTTTATATACAAGGCTATATACCTTCTGATCCTAACATACGGCGGCGAGAGCTGGGTAATGCTTGATAAGCATATCAGCCGTATCACTGCTGCTGAGATGAAGTTCCTTTACAGAGCAGCAGGAAATACTAAGCAAGATTGTATTAGGAACGAAAGGATCACAGAACGGTTAGAGGTGCCTCCATTTAAGGAAATCATCGAAAACAGACAACTTAAATGGTTTGGACATGTCTATTGGATGGAAGAAGTGAGAGAAAGACCATGGAAGGAAGACCTACAAGTAAAAGACCACAAGGTCGCCCAAGGATCTCCTATCAGGAATACATCCAGAGGATTGGGGGTAAAAAGAACAAAACCCTTGCCGAAATGAAATTGCAGTGGAGGGACCGACAGGATTGGCGGCGCTGATCAAGGCCCCTCTACACCAGTAATCGCTCGAAGAAGGAATTAATATTTTCTTGCTGTTATAAAAAAAATGTTAGACATTTTATGAATTCATAAATTTACAGTTCTTAATTTATCAGTTCATTCTTGAATGGATTAAAAAATATATATATGCTTATTTTTTGTAAAATCTTCATTTATCAATTATCCTATGATTATTTTTTTTTAGTTAGGATGTGTTAATTCTTGATTCTTGATCTAAAAATCAGTATCAGGAATTGATGATCTAAAGTCTATTCCTAAGAAATGATCTAAACTGCTGAACATTGATAATAGTTTTGTGATACCTAATTATTATGATACACCGATTCTGTTTCCTAATTATTAAAAAAAAAAATAACAGTTCTTTAATAAAAAACCAATTTTTATTTACTAGATCAACACTTCTTGGTATAGAATTAAAAACCATTCTCTTTAAAAATCAAGCTTTGCTACTGCAAGCCAAATGTCAATTTGTTGGAGATATGTACTTGCATTGAACAATGAAGAAATAGGACCACAGTTTCAAACTGCCGATGCTGAAGCATTAACGAAATAAATGCAGCCAGACAAATTTCTTATTTTATTATACTTTATTGTTATTCTTAGATGATTTTTTTTATCCGAAAATTAAGATTATTTTTCATTTTATTAGATGTTCTTCCTGGTTTTAGCCTTGCGTCCTCCTCTCATCTACAGTGTTTAGTTATTGGTTTTATTAACATTTGCTATTTCTTAAGTAATGAATAAAATCTGGAATCTTAATAATATTTATTTTCATGAATAAAAATTCGTAAAATGAATTATTGTTTTACACATTGTCTGAATGCTTATTACCTTAAATATGATTATCATTATTTTATTTTTTAATTTATTATTTCTTTATTTTTTATATAATTTTACAGTTCACAAAATTACATGCTGTACCAAGAAAATAAACCAGACTCAACTTAAAATACAATACTAATAATCAACTTAAATATATGTGATGTAATCATAATTTATAATGAAAGAAAAATTATGAAGAAAAAAAAAACTTTCAACGAATAAACAGAAAAATATAATATCCTAGTAGTAAAATAAAAAAAATTGTATACATAACACACACAAACAAATACATACTCATACATAGCTATATACATATACATATACATATATATACACACATATTTACATGCATATGCAAATTTATATACATATACAGACTACAAGCATATTTAAAATAACAATAAATAAATTAGATTGATATATTACAATAATAAATGCTTAGTTCTTTATGTACATATCGCTTTATACTATTTTTTGTGTAGTTCCCTATATTGTTTATAAGTGGGTTTTTATTGTTTTTACACTTAATAAAAAACTGTTTACATATTTTCTCAATGAACACTTTAATATAAGGTATATACAGTTCTTTATGTAAAATCTCAATTTTTAGTGTAGAATGCATAGTTTCTTGTGACTAGTGACAAATGACTAAGGCATTTGTTTTGGAATACTTATAGTTTTTCATAATTCGTTTTAGACATAGAACTAAATATAGGGCTTGTAAACGTCAGTCCTTTATCCATCTTGAGTCCTAAATATTTGATCTGAGTGGACCAAGGTACAGGCATTCTGTTTACAGTCAGTGGGGGAATATTGCTTGGCTGTCTCTTTGTAAATAGTATAGCTTGTGTTTTTTCCTGATTTATTTTTATTTTCCATTTATTGTAAAATATCTCTATTTTTTTTATTGCTGTAGTCAGTCTATTAGTGATTGTGTCCGGTCTATAACTTGAAGTGTAAAAAGCTGTTTCATCGGCAAACAGAGATTTTTGAACTTTGAATGAGTTTGGTATGTCATTTATGTAAATACTGTAAAGCTTTGGAGATAAAACCCCGCCCTGAGGGAGACATTATACATTGTAGACAATAATTACTATTTGCTATTAACTAATTTATTTCTTGAATAGTTTTTTGTTTTTTTAAAAATAGATTTGGTTTGTTTTTATAGATCTCATTTAATTTATTTTATGTAATAGCAATTTATTACATGGAGAGATTGCTTGAAATGACCAGGAAAGAAACTTAAGTTTCAGGTAAGGGTTAATGGATCATTAAAAGAATTTGAAGTGACTGGGGGGCCTAAGACAAGGTGACCCTCTATTGCCCATAGTATTCAATCTGGTCCTTGAAAAAGTGATTAGAGTTCTAAAAACATATCCCGGAGGAGATATTTATAATAGATTCACCTAACATATGGCTTATGCTGATGACGTAGTCATCACAGCATGGACATTTCCAGCTCTTTTAGGAGTGTTGGAAGAGTTTGAAAGGGTTAAGCATTAATTGTTGTAAGACGGAGTACATGAACACTTCAAGGTGCTTACAAGGAAGTAGAGATGATGAAGTGCAAATTAATGGGCGCACATTTAGATGCTGCAAAACTTTTAGTTACTTGGGGTCTCTAACATAAATTGGAAATCAAAGCAAGACTGCTGGCAGCAAATGCCTTTTTGCCCTCAATAAAATTCAAAGATCTTAAGAACTGTCTCGTTCTGCCAAAATCACTGTTTACAAAACTGTAATAAAACGGGTTGTGACATATGGAAGTGAATGTTAGGTTTTGACTCATGGGAACGAGAGATTACTGAGGATCTGGGAAACAAAAATCTTTATTCCGGTGAATAACTATGGGAATTGGAGTCAGATCGAACATGGAACTGGAACAACTTTGATGAACCTAACATTGTTTCTATGGTCAAAGTAGGAAGATTGTGGTGGCTTGGACACATACAAAGGATACTGGATGATAGGCTCCCAAAAAGATGATGTATGGCAGGCCATGAGGAACAGATTGAGAGGGAGACCTAGACTGACGTGGCTGGACTGAGTCCAGGATGACTTGAGAAAACTGGGAGTGAATGGTTGGAAGAGGAAGGCATAAGGTAGACAGGAATGGATGTCGATTTTTTGTGAAACCGAGGCCCGACTAGGACTGTAGCACTCAGGATAATAATAGCAATTTATTTTTGAACCAAAGTATCAAGTATCAAGTATCAAGAATCAATTTTTTTGTGCCTACATTACTAATTTTTAGATTGTAAAATTTTATCAGTGTACATTTTTATTATGTCTTTAGATTTGTTGTGTTTTTTTATAGCAAATTATAAAAAAAAGCAAAATGAATTTTACTATGCCAATTTGCTTAATAATTTGTTGGTTCCTTTAGTATGATGTATTATTAAATCTGTGGTTGTCAAATGGCCTCCTGAGTTGTTTATTTATGATTTTTGTTTATTCTAAATGTTTACCAGCTCTTAATTTTAAAAATGATGTACAAATTAACAATAACTTCTGGCATAGATCTTATAGCATCCCCTATCGCGGCTTCGCCCGCTCTTGTAGGAAAGAACTTCGATAATCTTAACTGATAATGAAAGTTTTATTTGTTTATCGTTAAAAATCCCATATTCAAGTAGGCAATTGAGCATTATTTCTTGAATGATATTTTTACGCACTGATTGGGTGTTTAAAGATTACGTAAAAGTAAAATTAGAAATTCAGTTTTTAATTTTAATGTATGGGTTAGTAATCCAGATGGACTGAGATTATTAAGAAACTCTTGCAGATAATGGACTCTATTATCAGTGCTTACAACTAAAGGCCCATGGATCGTAATTTTAAACAAAGGATTGACATATTGATTTGGTAAGAATTTTTATTCATTACAAATAATTTTATTGATTTCATCTGGTTGAATTTTAATTCATAACCATAAAAGTATATGATAGTTTAGTAAACCTCGTTGTGGCGAACCTCCACTCAACATTATAAATTTAAATTTTTATTATTGTAAATTTTATCATTGCTAAACCTTCTTAGAAGTATGAAAATTATCTAGTTGAAATTTGGTACAGATGGGCTTGATAGTTTTATCATTGTTAACTCTATTGTGGAATCGTGCTAACCACATATCGGTCGATTTTCTAACTTCTCTGGAACCACATATTATTGCTTTTTTAATAACAATTAATTAATTGGAAATCATTAGATTTTATTATTGCTAAACCTTCCTGGCACTATACAGATGATGCGGTTATAATTTAGTACAGGTTCGTTAATGATCACGTTAGTGATCACAAATGATTTCTACAGCACTTTACCTATCCGTCAACAGTGGACATTCAAAATTATTAATTTGTACTGATTCAATGTCAGCACTTCAAAGTATAGCTAATTTCAGCAAAACTAACCACACAATTGACAAGATCCATCGTCATTTGGAAATATTAAAAAACCATAAAAAAAAAACGTAACTTTTCTCTGGACCCCTGGACACTCCGGAATTCCTGGAAATGAAGCAGCTGACAAAGCTGCCAAAGAAGCTTCTGTGATGAATACCGCACCACTAAAAAATATATGAACCAAATGATATTAAAGTGCTTTTGAAGAGAAAAGTAAAAAACTAAGTGGGAAATCATGTGGTTCGAAACTCCAATGACGAACAAGCTGAGAAATATAAAAAAAAGTATGAAGCAATGGACAAGCGCAATAACAGGGTAACAGAAGAGAAGAAGTTGTTACAACAAGGCTGAGGATAGGACATTCTAACCTGACTCACGCATATCTGATCACAAAAGAGGCCCAACCACATTGTGAAAAATGTCAATCTCCGATGACCATTAAACATATAATAGAAGATTGCATATTATATCAACAAGACTTTGGGACTAAGAAAATACCCCGATCGACAGAATTTGCTCTAGAGGACTCCAGAAACTCTATTAACAAAATTATAAATCTATTCAAAGAACACTCACTTTACGATAAAATATAATACGAAAATTATAATAAAAGACGAAGAAAAATAAATTTTCACCATTTAAATAAAAAGGGCGTAATAACCTTGTAGTTGATCGCCCAAATAAAAACTCAATCTACAATCTACAAATGAAAAATGGCTTGCCCTTTTCTATAATAGTATAGATTATGAAATGAGATTTATTGGGTAGTATTTCTACTAAGCATAGCCATCACAGTTTTTAATAAATCATAACTATTATAATAAAAATTAATGTTATTCTCTGCTGTCATCGTTTTTATGTATGTTATTATGTTATGTAGTTAGAGTGGTGCTCCTTGTAAACTAAAAAAGACTGATTAATATCCAGAAAATACCAATAAATGAAGATAGTAAGTACAAAGGACCTTGAAACTCATCAATTATATAACAGCTTGAATATGGAAATGATAGCTCAGTGGCTAAGGCACTAGACTACTAAGCTCTAGGGCTTGAGTTTGAGTCCGGCTAAAGGCAGAAAATTATTTTCAGTTATTTCAGGCATGAATCGACTTTGAGATTGGGAAATCCTCCTGGGACACACTCAACCTCTACATTTCGAGAGGAGGAAACCTGGTGGTTAAGCAGGATATCAGCCAAATCTTCTCCTTTTACAACAATTGGCCAATTGACTTTATATTCCTACCAAAGTACTAAACATAAGACTCGTCATGGATTGTAGTAGTACAAGATTTTTTTAATATGCAATCAACAACACCTCCAAATTATCCAAAAAGACAAGATCTAACACTAAAATTAATACAACCCTATCTAAGATTTAAAACCATGCTTAATATGTTCATAGCTAGTGATCTTAAAAAAAGAATAATTGGTTTCCATTGCAGGTTCTAAAGTGTATTATGTGAAAACTCCATAGACAGAGATTGATACATAGAATGTTCAGTGTGTGGCTATTCCACAGGGGGCATTAGATTTTGTAATTGCTGTTCAAGATCAAGATATTATGACAAAATAATGCAGGAGCAATGTTCTTTAAAACATATTATGTGATAAACCTATGCTTCATTGAAATTGAATCAATCCATCATATCACAGCAGGATGTTGGATGCTAGTAATGAATACTTCTGAAGGAATTAACTTATTAGATTAGATTATTATATAACTCATTAGATTTAACCTATTGGAAGAAAACACAATATGGCAAGTCTCTCTAGAACATTGATACAATTGTATTTTAGGGAATGAGGAATCAAAATGGGGCTAGATACAAATTTAATTAAACAACTTTGTAGAAAAAAATATGCAAGGAATTACTTGTGACAGCATAAAAATCAAGCTTCTTCAACTCTTCATATAATTGGAAAATAGGGGCATCTCTCATTTCCCCAAAAATAAATTTTATAACCTTATATATTCCGTTTCATCTAAGATTTAAATATGTTTTATAGGAGGTTGTTGTTTATTGTGCTTAATAATGTCTTTATGTCCAATAAACTAGGATAGGAAGGACAGATTATCCTATTATATCAACCTATTCCAGCAAGGGTAAGATGGTCGCAATTTATTCTGTAGATTTGCCTCAAAATGAATGCCAATCTGGATGGATTTGAACCGGTGCCTCTAAGTTCTCAAGAATGCTAATTAACTGATAATTTAACAAGCTTTTTTTCTCTGCTGGTTCCTATGAATTCATGGTACTTATCTGAAGAACAATATCTGCATTTTTCTTTTCTTTCCCTTGTAAATCTCAAGCTGTTCATCTCCTACCTAAGTTGTGAACAAATTATGAAAAAATAGTTTAAAAGAGTAATATTATTATCTTTTTTTGTTAAATATTTTTTCTTAATTGCTGTAGTAGCAAATTGCTGCTTTATAATTAATATAAATGAATTTATTTTTCATTATGTTGTGAAATTGTACTACTGTCTTAGGTATGAGTCCATTGAACAAATTAGTGCAGTTAAGAAGACCAAATGCCACTGAAAAAGATGCCTCCTTCAAATGTGAAGAATGTAATAAATTTTATCGTTCTAAGACCTCCTTAAACCTCCACAAGAGGTGGGAGTGTGGTAAAGAACCAAAATTTGCATGCCCATACTGTGACAAGAAAACACATCAAAAAGGAAACCTTAAAGTTCACATTATTTCACGACATAGAGATAGGCTGCAAACAGAAAAACAGACCTAACGTATGGCCCAAAAATCAATTAAAACTATGAATCATTTTGTAATCATAAAACTTACACTTTTATATAAATTAGTATAGTTAAATATAAACAATATATGAATGGTGTATCTGTGGTCACAGAGAATAAGTTGTTTAGACCAAAAATAGTCTCAATATGTTAAGTGATACATTTCCGTAGCTTTTGGCCCACTGTGAAGAAGTTATTGAAACATGGTTCCAATTCTTGCTATCAATAAAAATTTTTTTTCAATTACTGGATTCTCAGGAACAGTTAAGGAATGTTTACAGTTTTCACCATAAATAATCGTAATTTTACACTTAACAACTTCTTTTCTGTGATGACAGGTGGTATCATAATTCATATTATTATTATAAACAGATTTTAAATAATTATAATCCTACAACATGAACATGTTTTTTTTTATACATCATAGGTCATTGAGAAACTGGGTGAAAAATCATTTATGATGATTATGTTTCTTTATTAATTTGGTTATTGTATGTTATTACCTAAAAATATCATAAATGAAACCAGCAGCAATAATTCTCATTCCAGGAACATTTTACAAAATGAAAGAACAAAAATTATTTTAATTATTTCATATAAAATGACATTAAAATTTGAAATTATTTTTCACCTTGAAGTTTTTTACTTACCAATTTGTATGCTACTTCTATGTTTATTTAGAACATTACTTTGATTTTATATTTATAATTTAATATTTTAGCTAAAATTTTTCTTATTCCTATCAATGCATTTTTAAAAAATAATTTATGTATGTTTTTTTATTTATTATTGTTGGTAGAGTCGTTTCATTAGTGATAATTGTATATGGGTTGTGAATACTGTGTATGTAGTTCTAATTAATTTGATTTAGTTTTTTTCTGCTAATTACAAAAATAGATTTGCTACTTTTCACATACATGTTTACTAAATCTAAACATGTGAGAAGTGGGTTCAATTATCATACAGTAATTTCTTCAGAAAATGTAGGGATGACACATAGACATAAACACATCCATATTTCTACCTTTTTAAATCGTTATGTTTTTCTGCCATGAAAATTTAAAATAGCTATTTTTGGGCATTGGGGTCATTTTTCTGAATTTATTTAATTTATACAGTAGAACCTCTGTAATCTGCCTTCTTCTAGTCCGACTCTCCGGGTAATCCAACCCTCTCATGGTCCCTGGGGGCCCTACTCTATAAATCTCTAATAATCCTGTAAAATTGTAAATTTTGTAGTGCAAAAGGTCAGGTAGTTTTGATTAATTTATATATATTTAGTGTTGTGCTTGTGTGCTAAAATCCAAGCTTAGGACCTTAAAGCGCCAAAACTTTCAACTATCTCTACATTTCACCACAATATTTGCTGAACAGTTGGTTCCAAAGGAAAGCTGTTTATATTTACTATTAAACTATTCTAAATTTTCTGCAATTTAAAGGAAATAAGCTTTGTAGATTAAATAAGGACTAAGAAAAAAGGTTTAAAATTTTCGTGATTCTCTCAAAAAGTGCTGGGTGGTAATTTTTTATTGTTTTTTCGTTAAGACCGCTGTGGATCACGCTACAATTTTATTCACCATGAAGGAAACCCGGCAGTCATCTTCTCCAGGATCTCTTTCCCGCTCTGACCTCCTCCCATCTCGCCTTCATCCTCTCACTGTGATCCTTCCTCCTCTCCTGCGACCACACACGCGTGCTTGGTCTGCTCACCCTTCCGCACTCAATCCCCCCCTCTCCTCCACTTCCTCTTGTACAATGCTCTGTTGTGTATTGTGCTTTCCTGTATTCCGCAACGTTGCAGGTCAGCTCTTGCACTCCATGATCCATGAATTGTTATATGCCTTGAGTTTACCAAAATAGTCGAATATCCTTTTGGTCAGTCTGTTCGGATCCATCCTTGTCAAGTGTCCGTAAAAGGCAAGACGTCTTTTTCGCATTTTGGAGACGATGCTCTCTGAGAGCTCGTACACTTCCTCGTTGCTTTTGTGCCTCCAGCCTTGTTCGATCTTCTTTGGACCCAGGATCCTTCTGATCATTCTTCTGTCGACTAATTTAATTTGTTCCATATTTCTGTTCAGGATTAGCGTCTCACTAGCGTTGAGAGCCTCCGGTTGTATGACTGTCATCTTGTGTCTTAGTTTTGCTTTCTTGGATAGGCATTTTTTGGAATATGTTGTTCTGGTGAGGTAATAGGCTTTTTATTTTTATTTATTTATTTTTTTATTTTTTTTAATGGTTGGCTCTATTAAAAATGGCGTTAAGAGCATTATTAACAATGAAAGGCTATTTAGTTTGTTATGAACCTAACACTAACTTTTAATATACTTATAATACACTAACAACTATGAAAACTATGCGTTTCATTGTA